>APFE030548409.1:0-18958 GCA_000404065.3 Pinus taeda
CTCTCTCTCTCTCCCTCCTCAGTCCCACTATCTCCCTAAATCTCCCTCTACCTCTCCCCCTCCCACTCTTTGACCCTTGCCTCCTATGCCTCCCTCTCGTCCTCTCCCCCTCCCTCTCCCCCAATCCAACTCTCTTCCTCTCCCCTTCTCATGCTCTCTCTCCTACTCTCTCTCCTTATATCCCTCTCTCTCTCTCTCTCTCTCCTCCTTCCCCTCTCTCACTCCATCCTCCTCCCACTCCTGCTCTCCCTCTCCCTCTCTGTCTCCCCCTATCTCCTCCCACCTCTCTCTCTCAGTTCCCCTCTCCCTTCCACTATCCATCCCTCTCTCTCTCTCTCTCTCTCTCTCTCCCCTTCATCCTCTCCCACACCTTCTCTCCCTCCCTCTATCTCTCCCTCTATCCCACTCTCTCTCCCCCACTCCCACTCTCTTCGCCTCCCCCTACCTGTCCCCCTCTCCCACTCTCTCTCCCTCTCCCCCTCTCACTCTCTCTCTCTCTGCCTCTCCCCCTCTATCCCCCCACCTATCTCCTCCTCCGCCTCTCCCTCAACCAATCCTCATCTCTCCCCCATCTCTCTCTCCTCCTCTCTCTCTCTCTTCCCCTCCCTCTCTCTGTGTCACTCCCTTCCTCCCCGTCTCAACCCTTCTCTCTTTGCTTCCCTCCCCCTCTCTCTCTCTCCTTGTATCTCTCCCTCCATTCCCCCCTCGCTACCCCTCTCCCACTGTCTTCTCCTCCCCCTACCTGTCCCCCTCTCACTCTCTCTCTACCTCTCCCCCTCTCTCCCCCCACCTATCTCTTCCTCTGCCTCTCCCTCACCGTATCCTCCTCTCTCCCCCATCTCTCTCTCCCTCCTCTCCTCTCTCTCTTCCCCTCCCTCTCTCTCTGTCACTCGCTTTCTCCCCGTCCCACCCCTTCTCTCTCCTCTCTCTCTCTCTCTCTCTCTCTCCCACTATCGTACCCTAGCCCCACTCCCTCTCTCTGTCGCCCCTTATGCTCGTTATCTCTCTCGCTCTCATTATCACCATCATATCATCAAACAGCCTAATTTAGCATGTCACTTGACAAATAAAAACATAATGATATCATTTAACATGTATAATCCACATCATGTAGCAAACAAAAAGCTCTTATGAATTGGACATCAATAATCATCATATTATTTAAGAAAGACAATCATTATATCATCTAAGAAATAATTATATACAAATTAAACTTGCAAAAAATGTCAACAACCTATTATCTAATTAGCAAAAACACAACCACCATATCACTTAAAGAAAGAAAAATGTTTTCAGTTAAAAAAAAAATTAAGCCTCTTTTCACATTTAAATAAATAAAAACATCCATTTCACATGTCTTATAAAAATAAAACAATTATTCTCATAAATAAATTGTTTTATATCATCCAATTTGTAAAAATTAAATAATTGAATATAATTTTTTAATTGAATAAATTAAATATTTACTCTATCGTATTGGAAGTCTTTCCTAAAAATAAGTAAAACAAAACGAGAATTCTAGCCTATTGGAAGTCTTCCCTGAAAATAAGTGAAGTAAAACGCGAATTGTACGCTATTTAAAGTCTTCCCCAAGAGGCATTGGATCTTCTTAAGAAGGCAGTCGATGGTGATCGTGAGAAGCAACTATTTCGTACCTTTTAATGCTAAAGGAAGGCGAGGAAAGGAAAGGACGGTGACTACTAATTTCATCATCTCTCATTCATTTTGTGAAAACCATCATGAATATGTGCTCAGGGTTCACGGTCAACATAATGGTACTTATTTCTATTCGTGGTTTCCGGTAATCAAAATCATACATATTGATCTGGGTCGTTTGGCGTAAAACTAATTTATACCTATTTGTCGCTACTGGTTGCTTCGGGTAAGTGGAATTCATGCATCTGGCGCCAGCCCATTTCTTGACCTCTAAATTTAATACTACAAATATTTTACTATGTGATCGGAAAACAGGGACTGATGGTCTGCAGAGCTTGGGTCGACACAGTTTATACCAGGCGACCCGCGAAAGCTTTTCCTGCAGAGAAAGTAGCAACGCTTCCTGGAATTCAGGGAATTCAATCGTCGCATATCAATATTAATTTGGCCAACTGGTAAAACCCTCCGCCAACCAAATTTAAATAATAACAAACTCCTCCATGCATGCATTCAGAGATCAAACCATGAGCATAATTAACGGGCACATGATTGCAGCAGGGAAATACGGTGGGATAATCTGAGAGTTAAAAACTTTCCGGTCATTCTCAAAAAGGGCAACCTGAAAAGTAAATTTCCGCATATAAAGGGAGGGCGAAAATAAGTGAGAACAGGAAATGATCAAAACTTACAAGGGAACGCAAAATATGATAATACGCAAAATATGATTATATGCTATAATGACTGGAGGCATCAGTAAGAGAGGAACCACTATATAAATGTCGCCGTAGAAGGCAGAGACATGAATATCTTAGACCATGTTTTCGTCAAATATATGATCAACGTAAACTTTTTGTTCACAAATTTTGTAAAAAACCCTTGAAAACTAAATGAAGAATAAATACCGTGACAATTTTTTTAATCTAAATTTATGATAATATGAAAATATCTTCAGAAAAAGCCCTTAAAAAGTTGAGTACTCACAAGAAAATTTCGTTCGTTCATGCGTATTATGTCAAAGAAATTCACAGGTATACCAAAAGCGACTCTAATTTAATTTAATGGACTATTCAGAAAAACCCTGAAAAATCGAAAGTACCTGAAATTCGCCAGCCGAACCTTCTTAAATCGATCCATTGGCAAACCTGACAAGGATTTCCTATCTCTCTGGCGCAACAGATCTGTGCATCATCGACACTTTTAAGTTTTTTATGTGTATAAAAGAGGAAATTAGAATGTTCAATCTTGATACCCAATCCGAAGAAAACATCAGGAAGTAAACCAAACCAATCAGCAAGCCAGTGAAAACAAAGGACGAAACAAGATTACCAAGAACGAACGAAACAAGATTACAAAGAAAGAAGATACACTACAGTACAAAACAAATAAAAACAAGAGGAAAAACATACACAGGAAAACTGAATCAAATAATCGAAACCCAATAAACCCAGGAATTTGGCAATCCCTAAACAGGGTACAGACAGACAACACAGAGGCAATTTATAGAGGAACCGACAGAGAATCACAGCCACACAAACATTGACATACACCAGAGAAAACACTTCCAAACAAACAGAAAATTTCGCTGCAAATACAAAAGAACTGCTAACTATTAGTTTGAAGCCACCCAGGCCATCCCTCGTGTATTTCAAAAAAAGTTATGATCCGTTAATGGAGCGGATCAACGTCTACCAGGAAAAAAAATCCTGAGATGCCTTTCTTGAAATTCTCGTGCAATGGACCTAGGTAAAAGATTGAGATCTTTTTTGAGAAATTCTCTTCACATCCACGTCATCTATCCACGTCGGTGAAAATTTTGAATTTTCACACAAATTTGAAATGGGCTTGCATTTGAATTTGAATTTGAATTTAAGGTGGAACCTTTGAGGAGTGGAATTTAAGGTGGAATCTTTGAGGAGGCTCATTGAAATGCATGTTACTTGAAAGAGTGTCATCACAATAAGTGACATACACAAATCTTAAATTAACTTGGACTTGTGGCCTATTTCCTTTTGGAAATATTTAAGGTGGCTTATTTCCTTTTGGAAATATTTCAGGATAAGCTTGGATATGGACAAACTCATTGTTTGTAGGAGTATTCTAATGTCTATTTCGCGTTGCTCGGGATTTTTTCCTCCAAATTTTTTTAATCTTAACTTTACATTGAGGGTTTTGTTGTGATTGATAATCTCCTCTTCATGTGTAGGTTTTTTACGTACAATTCAAGGCCGAAGACTTACCCTGGAGGACTTCACCTCCCTTTTATCATGAAATTACTATTTTAGTTCTATATGAAAGATAGTAGTACCCTTGGTCATGCTTCTAGGTAAGCGAACACTAACTGGTCCAAGTGTTTCAATGATATTATTATTCAAAAGTGCACAAAAAGCCCCTTTTTATTGTGTGTTTACCCTTCATTGCCACCTTTATTCTCATAGGGGAAGGAAAAGAGGTTGTCTCTAATCCAATCCAAATTCTTAGATCTTCCCTCCTTTTCTCGATACTGACGGATTAGGATTGATTAGCCTAAAATAGTGCTTCAAATATGCATTATAAGTCCCTATTCTTCTACTAAGAGGAAACCTTGGATTTAGCCCATTACCTAAACTAACTACCATAAGATGTTAGATGAGGAAAACTTTCTTTTCGAAAAGGTGTTGCTCTTACTTTTTGGCATTTCCAATGATCGGTTCTAAGGAAGGCCAAACTAGACTACTTAGGATGCGAGCATACAAATCTAGGGATGGGCCCTCAACTGAATCACTATGAATAGTGAACATAAAAGAGGCTAAAGTTTTCATTTTCATAATTATATGATGTTGTATATTCCCTTTATCGACTCGTTGTGAACAGTGGGCATTCAATAGGTACTATGTTTCCTTGACATCATCCCTTTCTTGTGGAAGCTTAGGTTTATTAGTTGTAGGTTGTCCATGCCAGCAATACAATTTCAGTATATTTTAACTCACATGCAGTGTTAGTTTAGTGTCTCCTTGATATAATCTCTTCTTTATAGTTCTTTGTGTTATATGATCTAGAAGTGCCTTCTGTGTTGTATTTAACATCTTAGACCCAATAATGGATGGTTAATGATGTTCATAATAAGGAAAAGCATAATGGATTGTCCATAAGGTTAACGGACATGCATGATTTGATAATCACCATGATAAGTTATGTTCATCCTTACACAAGAGGGATTACGCTCTATTTCTATGTGAAATTCGTATTAATAATTCATGGAAACATCTTTGTTACACTATTAACTTAAACATAAGGAGGGAGATTCACTAGTATTAGTATTTATGGATTTTCCAATTAATCACTTATCACAAGTTCAAAAGCATGTAGGAAGAATTACAAAATCCCTTTATCAATATTGATTTCTCTGCCTAGTTGATGAGTTGTGAAAAGTACAAAAGAAAGTACGAATAATTACAAAAACCCTCCATCAACCACCTCTCCTCTCTATTTTTTTGAGGTCATACACAAATGGTGGAATTTTGAGGTGAAAAAGAGGATTTAAACTACACAACCTCACTTGGAAAATCTTTTTCTCGGTGTTACGTAAAAGGAAATTCTCTGGCATCAAATTAGAAATCATTAATAGGATAACAGATATGACATCAACAATATGCACAAACAAGAATTACATATCTTTGCCCATCTTTCATTTTAGAAAATTCCATTATCTACCCTTTAATGAAGGATAATTTGATAAGAAAGTAACTCACTTTAGCCTCATCCAATGAGCTAGATGTAAAGATAATGAGCCAATCATTAGCTTACTGCATGGTGTTTAGTATTTTCCATTACAATAAATATGTAGAAACTTCAATTAGTTTGAAACTAGGTGACAGACTCCCTAAATCTTGTAGATTAACACATTTCAAAATTAATCTTAAATTACAAATTGAATTTAGTTTTGTGACCATATCTGCTTGTAACCAACTCTAGGCATTTTTCACAATCATTCCAATGTTCTTGAGATCTCTTTCTAGAGTTGTCTTCCTAAATCACATTTCAGATAAAAATTAAAGACATAGATGTAGCATTGCCCACTGATCATATATTATGTTAGTGCACAATGGAATCTCTTTATTTTTCCATATAGGTCTCCATAAATATGATTGTCGGCTAAGTTCAGTCTATAGACTATCCTCCTAACATTCACATCCATCCCATTACTCCAAATATTTGTGATCAATCAATTTGTTTCTCCCTCCACTTAAACAATTCATTCACAGTTTGTTCATTAAATGCATCCTGATTGGCAGAAACCCTCCCAATAGATCTGATGTGTCTACAAAATTAATCACCCATATTTCTTATCTCTCACACCTTCAACCTAGATTTGACTAGTAGAGATTCCAAGCTATCCTAAAGGTATTCCCAAAGATTTTATTCAGTCATCCATAGTACCTCATTGGGACATATTCTAGGACTTACAATTAGCAAACATATATGATATTTAAGTTTGTTGTTGTACTGAAACATATCTTAGATTTAATTTTGAAGTTGTACCATGAATCCTCGAGCATCAAGGTTCTATCTAAAAGCCACTAAAATGTATTGATGACATATTTGCAAATTAGACATTCAATAATTAGGTCACGCCCTTTACTATGACCCAATAACAATGAAGCTCATTTTACTAGTCCCATGATTAGCATTATTCTCTGCCTTACAGGAATAATGCTATAAATCATCACAGTAGACCTAGTAGTGGCCAATCCGAAAAATACAAAATAATGCTTTTACCACCCAATAGCTTGGCTTGACAAAGTCAAAATAAAACATTGGTGGTGCTCCATTATTATCGTTACTCTTTTATTTTGATATTCATATATGAGCTTGCACTAGCTTGACATGGTTTGACTAGTAATTTATAAATTTACTATTAAAGCTTGCAATTTCGAATTTGGATATGATCCTTTATTCGATGGAAATCTCGGTCATTGGTTGGTGTTACCTATACTTATCTCCATTGGAGTCATAATTCTTGGTCTTCAATGTTCGAATAACTTGAATCTAATTGACCAAATATACATTCTTATTTGTGTCCCTTATTCTATCACTTCAGTCATATTAACTAAACTACAAGGATATATAAATAACCAATAACAAACCCTAACTTGTGAATTTTTATTAATATCGTATTCTTAGTCCCACAAATATAAGTAAACAATTGTATAAAACAATCCTAGTTAACTATTTTCTTAACAAATATTCAAATATATCAATTTGACCCTTGGAAATGGTAGTTGGGGAGGGTATCGATCATGTACTTAAAAAAGAATAAGTTAGAATCATGGATTGGTTATTTTATGTGCATTACCACTTTCACCAAATATTAAAGTCTTAACATAATTAATTGATATCATGGCAAAGAGAGAGGTCAAGTTTGTGCATGTCTTGATAAATAAATGTTCTTAATTTAGGCTCATTCGAATGGATGTTTCTTGGAGGAATGCCATCACAAAAAGCGAGATGAACACAAAAATAAAAAATTATCTTGGGCATATGGCTGATTTTGTTTTGGAAAGGTTTCAATATTAACCTTTATATGGATAAAGTCATCATTTTTAGGAGTATTGTAATGTTTTTCTTTCCTTTCTCAAGATATTTTTCTCTGAGTTTGTTTAATCTTAACTTTAGATCCATAGTTTTGTTATGAATTTATTTAATCTTAACTTCTCTTTTATCATTAAATTCCTATTTCAATTCCATTTGAGAGACAATAGTACCCTTGGTGATGCTTCTAGTTAGGAAAACACCAGTAGGTTTGAGGTTTTCAACATTATTATCATTTGAAACAAAATGGCTTCCTTCATGAAATGATTCTTCACAATCGCTATATAATGAATGATGATATGGTGGTTGGACAAGACTATCGAACGAAGGGTTATGCACATAAATACATGAGGAATTAAAATACTCATGTAATTCGGGATTTTAAAAACCACTCCGATCTAGGAAATGATCATATTCAACCCCTCTATTTCTGGAAATGGTGTCTAACTAGAATATACATGAAACTATGACGAAAGAGTGATCTTTCAGAGTTCTTACGATGTGACTGGTTTGCGCATGATATTTTAGTTAGGATTTTCTATAGATAAAAAGAGAAAATTAAGTTTATGGATGAGAAATGTCATTAAAAACCTTTCATGATAACTAAAAGCTAGACTGTGTGACCCTTCATAAGTAACATACTGATGCAACAAAAGCAATAAATTACGCCATTTAGATTATAAGGAGGAAATTGGCATATCTTGCACATGATATTCACGATATTTACTCATGATAATTTGGTTCTAGGGAATGTCAGACATTGCAAATTTTATGACCATTTCTCTCTCTCAAAGGAGAGTTGAGTAGATGCTTCATTGAAATCCATATCTACAACCATCTCTAGATAACCCACTCGAGAATTCTTCATATCAAAAGAAATAGGAAAAATACTTGATAACCCCTTTATTATAACACTAAACCAACTGAAGGAATTCCCACTAGTTAACCTTGTGGAACAATTTCGCGCATTCGTCATATGCCTCTATCATCTCGACTCTAATGGATTTAAACTCGATAAGGGGTTCCATTATTAGAAACTAAGAGGGCTTTAGCCAGGAATTAAGTTGAAACATAAAGGAAAAATGCACAACGAGTTGGTAACCAAACCCTTACTTGTCTAGCAATGTGAAAAGTATGAACAAGAACAATGAAACAACAAGCTCCTAGTAACCTTCAAACCCCAAGGGATTAAATCAAACATTGAAACTAAGAGGTATGGTACAAATAAATTAATCGTTGTCATATATGAGTGTCCATGAGTAGTCAATTTGAGACAATTGGTGCAAATCATGATAAAAATCTACGACGAGAATGCCAAATCACCCATAAAACCCTGATAAAAATATCAAAGAAATAACACTTAGCCTGAAAACCATCATTTTTCATGCTTATTGATCTGAAACTTTCAAAAGATATATCACCATACGCATGAATATAAACTCACACTAGTCATAAATGAGTTGTCTAGTCAGTAGTATATTTATCCCAAGTCTTATCAAAATTTCAAAAATTGAAAGAAAACTGCATGAAAGAACCATTCCAGTCATACAAAGCCAAATCCAAACATTGACATATAGAAACATTGAAATAGACAAAAAAAACCATTGCTAATACAGATGATAAAATAAGAGGATGTGAACAAAAGAACATCGAACTATTTTTTGAAAGGAACCCATATATATTCATTTCAATATTCCCTCCCTCAATTATCTAAAAGAAATGGCTTGATCAACCATTAAAAGAGTGGATCATAGTTCACCATAATGTCTATTACAAAAAGGCATCAGGGGTAAAAAAAATCCATTTCATCTATAAGTTAAACTCTACCCTAATTTAATGTGATTTACAACTCAAGTTCAAGATGACATCAAACCTAATTTGTAAATTTAAATTGTAAATATGTTCCTTTTAATTCTTGTATTTCTGTTTATGCATTTGTAACATCTGAAAGAAACTAAAGGTAATACATATACAAATTTATTGTATATGTACATTTTACTGTATTTAATTTTTTTGATTATAAGGTTTTGCAGATTTTGAAAACAAATCTTATGGAGAATTATCAATTTTCTTTTGTAATCATATAAGGACTAAATCAATATATCTTATTTTGTTGCTCGATCTATTTGTTCAAATTTTTTAATATAAAGGCTTTTTTGTTGAAATAGTTTTTGTGATTTTAAAGACTTTTTTACCTTTTTCTTATATCTTTTGATATATTTTGTCCAAGCTTATGTCATTGTTTGATACAATAGTTGAAGACTAAATACATATTAAATAAATTATCCTAGAAGTTGAGAAATAAAATACATAGTTAAAAGTATGTATTCCTTAGAGGAAACTAGTCTCCAAACATTCATCTTTGTAGTTTCCAAACAACTATAATTTTTTCTAGAGCATTATGATATTTAGAATATATTTCCTTTTCACTCGTACCATAGGTCATGTACTTGACAAATACAAACATATATCTATGCATGCTACCCATTTCCACTATAAATTAGATTCATTATTATTTTGAGAATAATAATATTCAACTAAATCACTCAAGGGTTACATTATCTCTACCCATAGCTTGATGCATTTCACATCACATCCAAATAATAAGAAATCTCTCAACAAAACTATCGTACCTGATCATAATAACTTTTACCATTTTACCAAACTATTTTTAATAAAAAATGGATTGAAAATGCACCCATGTAGGGCATGGCTTCTATACTTTATCACCCCACTCTAGATTTTATTCCTCCCTCTCTAGAAAATATGTAAAAACTACACTTTTAAGCAACTCTAGTATATAGGAAATCTCCACAATACTTTAAATGTAATTGACAACCCCAACTTATTGCATTTTTAGTACGGTATCCCCTTATAACTTTTTACATAATATATATAACTCATTTCACATAATGTAAGAAGCAACAATGTAATTTAGCTGGTTTAAGTAAACATAATTGCCATATATGACCATTGTCATCTGTAGACATGATTTAAACAACAATAACACATGCTCATTTCTATGTTTTTGCATCTCTTACTACGAAATATATAGAAGTACCTTAGATTGCATTATTAGGCAAGAGACACTGAATATAAACACACAAAAATAAATACGAAGAGTTTAGTTTATGCTAAAATACGATTATATATGATTCCTTTTTAAAATTTAGCCATATAATAATTTTATTGTGCCTTAAAACCACTTCCAATTATTTTTTCTTTTCATGACCACAATCACTTGCATACATGATAATAATAAGACAGAATGCTAACGTCCCAAATTTTGGGATTTCATAAACACACGTAATCACTATTCATTATTGATCATTGTTTTAGGAATTTGCTATTATTTCTAGCTCTCCTATTTGATTTTAGTTGTCACATGCATTAAGGAGAACTTCGTTGAGGACTCCGAGTCACCTAGTTGTTTCTTATGGTGTTAAAATTGAGTTTTCATGTATTTCATTAAGAACTCTAAATCAGCTAGTTGTTGCTTATGATGATCAAATCACTTCATCTATGTTTGGGTGTATTACCATGGAACTTCCACCACTTATCAAGTGTCTGCCCATTCAAAGATAAAATTGAACAATGGTTGTTTTTAGGGAGGACATAATGTAGTGATAGGACTATTTTAGTACCACCTACTTGGGTTCTAGTTCTTCATTAAGGGGGTGGATATACGTATTAAAATATATCTATTTTAGTCCAATATTTATTAAGAATTGAGAGGGATTTAAAGAAAATAAGAAAACAATCGATCAATGTATAAAAGATCTAGGTTAAAATATATCTATATTGATTTATTCATTGATTAGAGAATTTTAGTATTAGTATGATGGGTTCTTGTTTTAATTGTAGGAACAAGTGGATCAAACTTTCATATATTTTTACAGAAACATCCATTTTGATTGTTTCCTCTCAGTTCCCCACATCTGTGCCTGACTTGTTTTCAATTATCAATGGATGAAGTTCATCAGATTGGTTTATTGTAAAATGAGCATCAACATTATTTGATGAGTCCTTAATTATGTTTAATGCATCCATTTGTTGAAAAAATATCTTATTTCCATCGATCATATCTTCACTACTATCTATCAGGTTATATAGCTTGGACTTAACATCCTCTCTATCCCTCAAGAAAAGTGTCCTCTCCTGTGTGGAATTTTCCAGCCCTTAACTAGTTTTCTGTAATAGTTTCCTAATTTTATAATTATCATTTGCATTTTCCTCAAATATTACTAGTAGTTTCTCATATTCACCTGCCATTTCCTTCATTTTCAATTGTAGTTCACGCGCTTCATTTGTTAACAAGCTAAATAATCTATCAGAGACTAAATTGTCATCCATGTTTCTCCAAAAGTCAGACTACTCCTAAACATCCACTGTACCTCCCTTGTGGGTAAAAAATATACCATGATGACTTTCAGAAATCTGAATGTCGTTTTCCTATCCTTGTTTCTTCATTTCCTCAAGAACTTCAGTTTCTTTTGGGATAAAATAGCAAAGGGGGCTCCCCTATACAATACAAAGACTTCTGGAAATGTTATGGAACCTATCTCATTTCAAAAGTTATATATTCTCAACATGCTCCAAAGAATATGATACATTATTCCACAACTTCACTAATATATTTCTCTCAGATATAGCTTTCTCATGCATCTTAACTAATTTTCCATTCTCTTGGGACATCTTCATGAGATTTGTTTGAAGATTTTGAATCTAATCAATCATTTCTTGTTGCCACAGTTATAAGTTCTACTATGGATGCTCTAACTTAACATTAGAGGAGGAAAATACAAATTCTGTTTGTGGCATATTTCCATTATTTTATAGTCCTAGTGTTCCCCTTCTCTCCTCTTGATGTCCATCATATTTCATGCGAAATTTTAGATATGTTTTACCATCTTCCAACTATATCCTCAGTTAATTAGAATCCTTTTTAGGCACAATCTCAATTTCTAGTTGTTCAGCCTCATTTCTCAATTCTTGATATTCTATAATGCCCCTTATAGTTGTGTTAAATTCAATGGAAGCCTTATTTTTTGTACAACGCATTGCCATAGTTTCCTAATTCCATTGTTTTCTGGCATTGCCTACTCATACATGTCAACTAATATTTCATTCTCGTCAGTTATCTCCTTTAATTTCATTGTACACTCCTAATCCTCCATTCACGTATGGATCCCCTCGAGTTCTACTTTTCAATCCCCATTGATACTAGCGTGTTCATGCAATAATGCAGTTTCAACACTACCTCAAATTTATTCTTCATGCCCTTGAATTAAGCTTTCATGGCCTATTGCATTTGTCCCCGTTCCATCTTCCATGTCTTGTACATGCTCTATACAAATTCTACTACTTCCAAAATTCCACCACATTCTTCTGGCATCTTCTCTTTATCGCATTGCTTTTTCATATAGCTCAAGAATTCTTTCATTCTCTTCTGATGTATCCTGCAATTTTATTAGTATTTTTGCAATCTCTTTTCTAAGACGAAGAGCTATATGTTATACTTCAACATTCATAGAGCCTGTTACATCTGGTGAAATATTTGGGGAATCATCCTTTGTAGACATGTGTCCCTTTCTTAAAAAATTTTGATTCCTTTCTTTAATTTCTTACTCAAGTTCCTCAACTTGATACTTGAATACATGAACTAGTTCTTGGGATTTTTCATTCATTTCATGTCCATATTCCTCAACTTTATTTACTTCATATAGTTCTTTCATGACTTTCTCATACATGATACTTATTCATTCATTATCTTCAATAGACTCCTATACATTTTTTGCATAAATCATCAACTTCCTTAGCCAAATAAATGGAAGTTCCCCGAGCTTCTGCTTCACATTGATTGGTTGCACTAATTTCTTCAACCATATCTAAATGATGTCCCCTTTTTCAACTCTAGAGAATCCATTGCAGAGTTCAGTTGGAATTATCCATCAACATCTGAAAGCGTCATCTTATCACAATGGATCATCAAATCATCAACATGCCTTTCCAAATTTTATTTGGCTTCTAGGTAGACGCAAAACTTATTACGAAGATATTTTATTCCCTTCAGCACAAATTAACATGTCTGTAAAGAAATTCATTCTCCTCACTGATGGAAGAAAGATATTATTATGATGATTCCTTTTGGTTCATAAGGTTTGTGTCCTTATCATGCATAAGCTTATATTCCAAAGCTTTGAGTAACTAATCTCCTAATACAACTATCTATTCTAGAATTTTCTCTAGCTCTCCACCCTCATAACATTCTTGGTACCTTCTTAGCTCTTTTATCAACCTTATATTTTCCATTTCAACCCTCATCACCTGAAGATTTTGATCGACATTGTTATTTATAATTTGTAGCTCATCCATTAACACATTCTTCTCCTCTAAAAGGTGTGCTTCTACAACCATATTATCAGAAGCAACTGCCTCTAGTCTCTTAAATTTGTCTTCTTCAAAATAAAGCATCATCTTTCCACACTGTGCATCTTCCTCACGATGTTTAACAAAATGTTTTAGTTTTTAATTTTTAATATCCATTGCTTTCATTAATGTCTCTAAAGATTAATGTATTTTCACAGCTCCTACAAGTGTAGATTCCAAATATGTTTGTGAAGGCCACTTCGTATGACCAGGAAATGGGCTTGCTAGATCTCTCATATCCCATCAATATCATCCAAAAGAGCTCAACAAGGCCATGTTTCCATAGTCATATTCTTGAGTGGGAGGCACTTCTTCGGGATAACCACACATATGACTTACTTCTTCCTTCAACTATCGAATTTGAATCATCAAAGTTATAACATCTATCGTAGCATCTTCAGTTACAGATGAAGTATTCCAAACAATTTTTTCTTGTTGTGCAAATTTCAAATTTTAAAGTGTCTCTACTATAGAATAATTACAAGGGCTAACATTGGTAATGATAGTCATTTTAGATTTTCCACCAAGAGAGAAGAAATGTAAGTTTTGAATCATGATATGGTACATGTTGTAGTTCCCTATTGCCAATATTTACAAGATTCACGATTAAGATCCCAAGAGATTAGAGTGATTTGTTAACATTTGAGACCCCTTTCAAGTGCTTACCCTCAACACCTGAACTCTTTTATCTCCTTGAACCTACCAGATCAATTGGATTTAGGCATCCAAATCTATGATGAGTCACCAAATCACTCTCCACTTACTTTCAATTATAAGTAAGTACACTATGTGAGTTGCTACTAGCAAGGTTCATATTTTTTGTTAGGAATTTCTTGTTGGTCGCTCACTGTAGGAGTAGTCTAAAAACACCATTCATACCTTTCACCTCAACTTATGAAATATTTTTAACATCCACCTCTTTCTTGGCATCTTCCCTCATCTACAAATTTTTTGATCATGGTTCTAGGAGATCTGCAACGTGCTCATAGTATCTTTTTATAAATGAACACTTGAAAATTAATTTTAATTTTTATTCTTTTCGAGTGTCTTCTTCCTTACAGATTCTTGCAATCAAATTCTTAAAAACACGGGTGTCATTCCATTACTTGCACTCAGTTTTTTTCTCTACGTCGTCAATATCACCAGACATGGTATGTGTTTCCCACTACAAGTCTTACCATATGGAAACATATCATTTTTGTATCCTCCCATGTAGTTATCAACCATGGGAAATATATATTCTTTGAAAAGTTATCCCTGATATATATTTTCCCTAGCTACAAGGCCAAATGTAAAACAAGACAAAGAGATAAAGGAAAAAATAGATAGATGCAAACAGATGGAAAAAGAGATGCAAGGAGGGGGAGAGGGAGAGAGAGAGTAAGGGGAGAGAAAGGGGGGAGAGGTAGCGCAAGAGAGAGAGAGAGAGAGAGAGAGAGAGAGAGAGAGAGAGAGAGAGAGAGGGGGAGGGAGAGAGACAATGGGGGGGAGAGAGTGGATAGAGAGGGAGAGAAAAAGAGAGAGAGGGAGAGCGAGTGAAAGGGGGAGGGAGAGGGATGCCCGTAGTTCACAACAAGCATATTTCCTTTATTGAATTGTTGTGAAACATAGTGTTGACTTGTTCATGTATTCCTTTATATGTTCTCACAACTAGTGTTGACCAAATAAAGCCATTCATTCATCCTTGTCATAAAAGAATCCTTGAACTTAACTTGAAAGAGAACATAATTTTATGAGATAGATAGGCCATAGTAACATCATATACAAATCAAGATTAGAGCAAGCTTTCACATTGAACAAGGAATAATCTATGCTATAGGATAGAAGAAGGCAAGGTGATTATTATTATTCCTATCCAATTTTAAGGTCATGGTGAAGCCATACACGAAATTGGTGTATGAGACCCCCTTCTTTGTGGGACAAGGGACCCATATTTGCATGGCGATTTGACTACTATGTCTATGAAGGCATGCATACTCTACCCCCTCTCATTTTGAAGCTGTGACCTCTTAGGCGAAGCACATGCTCTTAACAATTGAAGGTTGAGTGTAAATTCTAGTAGAGTATTCTCTATGTGAATCCCATTTGTCGCATTAGAATTTGATAGAGTTCTCATTTTTATATATTGTTGGAGTGTGGCTGCACATTCAATACATGTTAGAGATTTTGCATGAGTTTATATGTCAAGTAGGAAAATCACAACATAACATACAATACTTAATCAAGAACACATGCTCATGAATACGACGCAATTATTTGACATAACAACTTGGACCTCATGAAAACTTTGTTTTGGTAAATGAAAGAAAAATTTTATCTTATTGATAATTTACAAAGGAGAACATCAAGTTATTGTAGAGAATATAACATATTTCATCTAGTTTACTGTTCCTATACCATAGTTTATTTAGAACATTTACAAAAAGAATAGAAAAATTCCCTTGTCTATTACTTTCATTTGTAAGTAATACAGAAATAAAGTTCGTTACTTATAAATAAGGGTGGTTGTTCATGCCCATAATAATTCACTCTGAATGCATCTATATATAAAGATTCTTAGATATGCATTACAATAACACACAAGAAGGTTTATCTCTTTATTCCTCTCCAAAGTCCCAAATAGGTTGTAATAAGCTCCCAGTGAGTGAATGATTAATTGAGTGTTGGATTTATAACCCATTTGTTTATATGGATTTGAGATTTGGGGCCCCGTACTTGGTTGTAGATAGTTGTCTTACATATAGAGGATCTAGACTTATGCATCAATGCCTTATTTGGTGAAAATTTATTCATAAAGATTTTTCAATTGATTTTTCATTGTATGTTATTTTATATACACGAACATAATTAATATTCATAAAAGTTTTATGATATTTTTTGTCTTAAGGCATTAAATCCCACAAATCATAGTGAGATGTGCTTGAGTGTGGCTTGATTAATTACATTGTCAGAGAACCAATATTCATCCACAATGTATATCAAAAGAATAATGGTGCATTGTAGGATGCATGTGGGATCATAAGAGAGGAATCATGTCACTATACTAGGCATATAAATATAAAAGGGTATAAAAAATGTTAATGACAAAATGGATACCTACAATATCTAGTGAAGGTAGGGGTCTTTTAAATTGGGAAGGTGTATTGGGTTTGTATTGGCAGGGGGTTAAATAAAGTGAATTTTAGAGGTGCTTTCAAGTATGTATTAAAATTAATGGTATTGTTTAGTATGCCATGAACACACAGGTTATGTCACCAGTTCATGAGTGAAGCCACCATTGAATCCAAGAGGGTTTCAACCAAGAATTAGGGTGAAACATAGAGGGAAAATGCATAATTAGTGTATCACCAAACCCTTCTATATCATTGCAGAAAATATGAAAAAGAACAATGAAACAACAAATTGCTGGGAACTTTGAAACCCCAAGGGATTAACTCAAACATTGACAACCAAGAGATATGGTACATAGACATTAATGTTTTTCATATATGAGTGTTTGTGAGTGGTGGATTTGAGACAATTGGTACAAATCAGGATTAACATCCCTGACTAGAATGCCAAGTCACCCATAGAAGCCTGATACAAATCTCAAAGCACTAACCCTTAACCCAACAACTATCATTTCGCATGATCACAAATCTAAAACATTCAAAATAAATATCACCATACACATGAATATAAACTCACAATAATGATAAAAATTTGCCTAGTAGGTAATATATTTAACCTAAGCCTTATCACAATTATAAAAATTAAAAGGAAATTCCATGTCAAAACCATTCTAGTCTTATCATATTTATACATTAAGAAACTCTGTAATAAAGTATATATAAATATTCATGGATAAAAATCTTATTCCATGATTTCTCAAATGAACATATGTTTAAATAATAATAATAATAGCTAATAATAATAAACATATATCTTTTCATGCTACCCATTTTCACTATAGAGTAGATTAATTATTATTTTGAGAATAATAATAGTCAACTAAATCACTAAAGGGTTACATCATCTGTACCGATAGCTTGATGCATTTCACATCACATCCAAATAATAAGAAATCTCTCAACAAGACTACCGTACCTGATCATAATAACTTTTACCATTTTACCTAACTATTTTTAATAAAATAATGGATGGAAAATGCACCCATTTAGGGCATGACTTCTCTACTTTATGACCCCACTCTACATTTTATTCCTCCCTATGTGGAAAATATGTAAAAACTACACTTTAGGCTACTCTAATCTATAGGGAACCTCCACAATACTTTAAATGTAATTGACAACCCCAACTTATTTCATTTTTAGTATGGTATCCCCTTATAAGTTTTACATAACATCTATAACTCATTTCATATAATGTAAGAAGAAACAATGCAATTTAGCTAGTTTAAGGAATCATAATTTCCATATATGACCATTGTCCTTTGTAGACATGATTTAAACAACAAGAAAACATGCTGATTTCTATGTTTTTGCATCTCTAGCTACGAAATATATAGATATATCTTATATTGGATTGTTAGGCACTAGAAACCAAATATAAACGCACACAAATAAATACGAAGAGTTTAGTTTATGCTAAAATACACTTCTATATGATTCCTTCTTAAAATTTAGTCCAATAATAATTCTATTTTACCGTAAAACCAATTTTGATTGTGAAGTCTTTTCATGACCACAATCACTTTCATACATGATAATATTAACAAGACAAAATGTTGACATCCCAAATTTTGGTATTTCATAAACACAGATAAGCATTATTCATTATTGATCATTGTGTTAGGCATTCACTATTATTTCTAGCTCTCCTATTTGAGTTCAGTTGTCATGTGCATTAAGGAAAACTTCATTAGGGACTTTGAGTCACATAGTCATTGCTTATGGTGTTAAAATTGAGTTTTCATGTATTTCTTTAACGATTCTAAAGCATCTAGTTGTTACTTATGATGATAAAATCACTTCATCTATGTTTCGGTATATTATCGTGGAACTTCAACCACTTATCAAGTGTGTCCTCATTCAAAAATCAAATTGAACAATGCTTGTTTTTAGGGAGGACATAATGTAGTGGTAGCACTATTTCACTACCACCTACTTGGGTTCTAGTGCTTCATTAATGGGGTGGATATATGTATTAACATATATCTATTTTAGTCCAATATTTATTAAGAATTGAGAGGGATTTGAAGAAAATAAAAAATAATTGATCAACGTATAAAAGATATAGGTTAGAATATACATATATTGATTTATTCTTTTATTAGAGATTTTTAGTATTAGTATGGTGGGTTCTT
>APFE030548410.1:0-41795 GCA_000404065.3 Pinus taeda
TTAATTGTACCTAACTTCTCTTATTTCTAGAAATAGAATTATTAAATAAAAATAATAATAAATATAATTTTGGCCTAGGTCATGGAGTCAAAAATAACCGTTAGGTAGCCGTTGGAGTCTCTGCTCTGTCTATTTAACATGCTAGGCCTGATCTGTTTCTTCAACTTGTCCTGACGATGAACCACACTAGTTGGTTCGAAACGCGTCGACAAAGGTCTTTTTCATGTGATTTTTGTCGAAGCTCTTCTTATAACTATGATGGATCACAGAAGCCTTAATTCTACAACCATAAGATTTTTGCCTTTTAAAATTGAGAAAGACAATAAAGAAATAATGATGACATGACATAGACAATAGACACATTTGTAAAGAAATAATGTGGAAATATCCTCTTTATAAATTTTTCCTAAATATTTCCTACATAAAAAAAAATAAAAAATTCATATAATGAAATGACTAATTTTAGTAAACTATTTTTAGATATAGATTTTATATATATATATATATATATATGAGTAATAAAAAAAAAATAATAAATAAAAATGCTTAAAATAATAACAAATAAATAAAAAGTTGTTAAATAATTTTCTCACATAAAATTATATTTAGATATTATTATATTATTGATAATTTACATATATTTATAGAAAAAACTATTATTAATTTTTTTTCTATATTATTAATCTTTTTTAAATAAAAAAAAGTATATGTATATAAATCTCTTAAAAACACAAATTAAAATTTTAATATTATTATTATTAATATTTTTAAAATAAAAGTTAAATTACTTCTCTTATAAACCAAGAAAATAAACTAGGTTAGTTTTAAAAAGAAAATCATAATTCAAGCCTATGCAGACTCAGGGGAGTGCCTTTAATTAAACTATAAAGTGAAAAAAAAGAAGAACCTCAATCTGTGTCCACGTGAAGCCACATGCAACAATATAGTTGTAATACACTTCAAGGGAAGGAGGCCGCTTTGAGAGAGTTTACTGGAGCACCATTTTATGATGAAAATAATTTCCTAATCACTATTAACGCCCATCAGTGTAAACGAAGTAAAATACTTCCATGTCATCGGGTTTATGGAACCTGCAATCAGGATAAACACTTCCATGTGAGGGGGTTCATCGAACCTCCAATTGGGATAAGCGTAGTAGTAACAAACATTGACACACATTATCATTTGTAGTAAATATCCCTCAATTTTCACTACAACACTAGCCACATGAAACACAATTGTTCAAGCCCCTGAACTCCATCTCACTACTACGTAAAGGGGGTTTAAGAGAATATTTGAGACAATTTTTGGGTAAATTGTCTTAACTTGAGACAAAAAAAAACTTTATTATTGTGTTAAATATTGTCTTTAAGCGGTGTCTAAAAAATTATTGCCATTATTGTCTTAAAAATTATTGTCTTAAACATTATTGTCTTAAAAAATGGTCTCTATAAAGACAATATATAACAAAAGCATTATTCTCTCATAGGAGAAAATTTAATTTATGTCTCTCTTGAGACAATTCCATTTTTGTCTCTTTGGAGACAACACTCGGATTACAGACAATATGTCTTTAATACTAGCTATTGTCTCTCTAGAGACAATAATTTTTTTATTTAAATATCACTTTTGTCTCTCTAGAGACAATATACCAAAATGAATCCAGAAATATTTCACCATTGAAATAAATCAATATAAAAAACATTTTATTAAAAATAAACTATAAAACTGTTGATTAATTCATGTTAGTGCATAGTGGAATCGAACCACCAACCTTTTGCTTGTAAGGCATGAGCTCTTCCATTAAGCTAGCACACTTTAAAGAATTATGTGAAGAGTTATGGAAATAGTGAAAGCTATATTTATAGCCATTGATTTAAAGAAAAAAATATCTCACACATGATATCTAATATTTATTAAAACTAATCATGCAGACCATAATTTTAACTCACTAAAACTAGAAATTGCCCCAAAAGTTGCAAAGAGAGGCGGATTATATCTCTATCGAAAAATTTCAAAATCTTATATTAGTATACCGAGGGAACAACCACAATCCCAATGAAGAAAGAGACAAGGTAAACCTGTACAAAGAAATCACAAATGAAATTATACAAAACTTCAACATAACAAAGACATCAATGTAGTAATGTAAATTTCAATAAATTATTTACCAACTCAACGTGGAGATTACCAACAAATTTGTGACTGCCAAAATACTGGTGAATGGTTCAAGATGTGACTATCATGCTAAGTGGTTGTGGATGATGTTAGGATACAACAAGAACTCATCTTTAGCGTTTCAATCTTCCAAAGATTATTATAGAATCTAACGTATGTCAAAACCCATTTTATGATAAGTTGATGAGAATCTATTATGATTCTATTCATTATACTAGTATAAGAGAGATAGGATTGTGATAGTTTGATTACTTTTAAATAAAAGGCAAGGCCAACCAGGTGCTGAAAATGGCAACAAGAAATGCTAAAATTAGAAGTGCTAAAAATAACAGTGTGAGTACCAGTGCTGGACTGGGCAATAGGGAATGAAAAATGGAAGTGCTAAAAATAACATTCTATTTTTAGCAGTTTAGGATGGATTTCTATTTTACTCAGTCCTCGGACTAAAAATAGGAACTAAAATTCGAATTTGATATTAACAAAAATTTGTAAATTAATTAATTATTTCCTCTTGAGTTAATTAGTCAAGGAAAACCAAACTTGAAGTCTGTGTGAGGACATGCAACAATTTATCTATTAATTGAGGATTGGTCCATCAGTTAAAGAGATAGGGATGAGTTGTAATCAGTTGGCTCAGTTAACTGAGTCAAGTCCAGTTAGACTAATTTAACAGTTTGTTAAATTAATGAGAGTTCAACTAGTTCATGCTTGCGTGCATTTAACTACTATATTTCAGATAACTGAGTATTCACTCATGGATAACTCATGCAAGTCATTTGAGACAGAGACCCAGTTGAGATCAGAGAAGGGACAATGTACTATCAGTTGGATGAATATTTTTCCTATAAAGGAAGCTCATCCATGACGATGATTTATCTCCTTTAGGATTGCATAATTGGATGAGAGGTTAGTGAGTGTGTGAAGAGAACAATGAACACAAGTGGCTGCACTAGACCCCAATCAAAATTGCGCAAAGAAATAGGAGGCTTGGAGGGTAGGGCAGAGGTTAGAGAGAGGCCTTTAACTATCTATGAGCAGTAGAGGTATTGCAGAGAGAGCATGATAGATTTTTACTTGATTCTTTTTGTAATACTGGCTATATTTCCACTTGTGTGATAACATAAAGTTGGGGTTTTAGGCTAAGGCTTTCCCAGGGAAAATTATTCTATGTTATGTGTGATTGATTCCTTCTTATCAGTTATATTTGTTCTTATTGATGTTGCTCATGTTCGATTAAGCGTTTGCTAAATTGTTTGTAGAAGTGGATCAAGTATTTTTCTTTAGTATATTGCATTATCAGTTGATCTACAGGTGGAATTTCTACATGGTATCAGAGCTCGCTGATTTGTAGAAAAATTCTACATGGTATCAGAGTGAGGTTTTGTAGAAAAAGTTCTATATGGTATTGGAGGAAAGGTGATCAAAGGAGACAACATTATACTGAGAGGAGATTTCAAAGCTTTGAGATTTGGGCCGAGAGTTTGTAGAGCATATCTGAAAATTTTTGCACAAAATTTTCAGAAACAGATAGAACGCTTGGATTCCTTGTGGAAAAATACCCAAAATCAAAAAAGTAATCGGTCGAATTGGAGTTCAAAAGGCAGAGATGTCGTTGATTTAAAATCAACTCCTTTTCCAAAAAGTTTAATGATGGCAGGAAAGTGGAAACAGATTGGTATGCTAGCCAAGAACCTGTATGAACTTGAGGTTCAAGATGCATGCAAAGCCTTGAGGAGCAAGGCAAAGGTTAGATACTTGGTGGTTGAGAGGGAGAGTAAATTGCCTCTCAACATGCAGCACCAGAGGAAGCCTGAGACAATTGTGGAGGAGCCACAATTGATGAAGCAACTTTAGGAGGCTGTGGAGTAGCCACAATTGGGGAAGCCGAGAGGAGACAAAGTGGAGGCATCCACTCATGTAGAGACCTCTAGTAGGGGGAAATTTGGAGCGAGGTGGGCAAAGGGATCACATGCATCCATCCCTTTAGGTAGGAGGTGGGGCGATGTGGAGTGATTGTCGCAAGAGGGCTAGAATAGGTGTAGGATCCTTGAGCCACCCACCCTCTTTGATTCAACTTTGCTACAAGAGCCCCGATGAGGAGTAGCAAAAATGGCTCATTCGGTAGAGACAGATGTGGATGGAGCAGTAGAGAGAGCTGCAGTGCAGGAGTCCCAAGACAGTGCAGAACTAGCAGGCTGCAACAATGCAAGAGGCACAAGTGTGTTGCACCAGTGTCGGATGGCACAGAGAGGTGTACAATGGTGTGAGATGCATGGAGATGTTGCAGTAGCACAGAGGTCAGAGAGGGAGCACTTGTCAGTAGTAGCTAGAGCTTCAAGATCAGAGTATGTTTCTAGCCCAACAGAGAGGTCAGTTGGGAGTTTTTTTTGTTTCGAGAGTTGTTGGAGCAACCACACTTGGTAGAAGTGTTGTATGTAGAACATTTCGAAGGTACAAGATCAAGTTCGAGACGAAGCCTTTCTGGTTGAGAGGGAGTGTTGAAAATGGCAACAAAAAATGCTAAAAATAGAAGTGCTAGAAATAGCACTGTTAAAAATAGCAGTTTGAGTAAGAGTGATGGATTGGGCAATAGGGAATGAAAAATGGAAGTGCTAAAAATAGCATTCTATTTTTAGTAGTTCAAGATGGATTCCTATTTTAGTCAGTCCCTTGACTAAAAATAGGAAGTAAAATTCGAATTTGGTATTAACAGCAGTTTGTAAATTAATTAATCAATTCATCTTGAGTTAATTAGTTAAGGAAATTCAAACTTGAAGTCTATGTGAGGACATGCAACAATTTATCCATTAATTGAGGAATTTGTCCATTAGTTAAAGAGATAAGGATGAGTTGTAATATTGAGTTGTAATTATTTCGCTTAGTTAACTGAGTCAAGTCCAATTAGATTAATTTAACAGTTTGTTAAATTAGTTAGAGTTCAGTTAGTTAATGCTTGCATGCATGTAACTATTGTATTTCAGATAACTAAGTAATCACTCATGCATAACTCATGCATGTCAGTTGAGATAGAGACCCAGTTGAGATTAGAGAAGGGGCAGTGTACTATCAGTTGGATGAATATTTTTCCTATAAAGGAAGCTCATCCATGATGAGAATTTATCTCCTTCAGGACTGCATAGTTGGATCAGAGGTTAGCGAGTGTGGGAAGAGCCCAATTCACACAAGTGGCTATACTAGACCCCAATCAAAATTGGACAAAGAAATCAGAGGCTTGGAGGGTAGACCAGAGGTTAGATAGATGCCTTTGACTGTCTATGAGCAGTAGAGGTATTGTAGAGAGAGAAAGATAGATTTTGAGCTAATTCTTTTTGTAATACTAGCTATATTTCCACTTGTATGATAATACATAGTTAGGGTTTCAGGTTGAGGCTTTCCCTGGGTAAATTCTTCTATGTTATGTGTGATTGATTCCTTTATCAGTTACATGTGTTCTTATTGATGTTCCTCATGTTTGATTAAGCCTCCGCTAAATTTTTTGTAGAAGTGGATCAAGTATTGTGCTTTCTTATATTGCATTAGCAGGTGATCTACAGGTGGAATTTCTACATGGTATCGAAGCTCGCTTATTTGTAGAAAAATTCTAGACGAGGAGAAGACAAACAACCATCCTTGCAGAGGAGATATGTCAAAATCCTTAAAAAATTATGCGAGATATTTAAAGTGAACAATACTCGTCATGTTATATCTAAAAAAATTGAATGGACTAAGTTAAAAGATCCTCCTCTATATAGGTTGTTTACTCAACATAAGAAGGAGACATCTACTAGCTTTGTTAATCAACACAACACTGACAACAGTCATAACAACATATACATAAATAGTCCAACAACTTTCACATGATTAAGATGAGGAGCAATAAACCTTTTATTATAGTGAAACATTCCTAGCATGCATTGCAATTAATAGGGCCCCAAGGTCAGAAAGAAACCTGAACAATGCCAAGTCCAAGGGTTGCAACATTACCATATGAGGTTCCTGTTTTAAATGATAAAACATTGAAATCAGTAGATATTTTCCTAGGAAAGTGTGTGATAGACAATAAGAATTAAAATCAATAGAAGGGCCATAAAGATCACATGAATGATATGAGTCCTCAATTAAAAATTAAAACCCTTTGATTATGAAAGGCTATAAAGCTACAAAAAGGATTCCCTGTGTTCAACTCCCATCCAAATTAGAAGTCCACCACGCCAACATATATTTTGCAATTACTTCATTTTTTTACCAATAGACCAATATGAATCGAGATCGCAAGTACCATACTTTCTAACAGGAATTTGACGGTAAGCTCACGAGCAGACTTAAAAATGGAATTGCCGTAAAACAAAATACCATTGATTCCACTCAACTGTTGTAAAAGAAGAAGTCCAATGCTAACATGCATATAATAAATACAATCCAAGGATACCTTACTTTCCTATTCATATTCTTGCCAAGTAAGCAGTATAATAGAAATGAGTTTATGAAAATTCACCAGCACACACAAAATCATTTTAGTCCTGATGATGAACCACATTGTGTGATTCAAAATGTGTCAATGAGAAAATTATCTATGTTATTTATTTGAAAAAAAGTTTTTTATAAACATTATGAATCACATAATCTTGCACTTAGAAAAATCATATAAGTCTCTCATATTCCTAACTATGCAAACATATGACTTATAGTCATAGGGATTGCATATTTTCGTACAAAGATCTTGGAGAAATTTTACTTTGGATTGTTGATTTTTTGTCTCCACTACACTCTAAAAGGAAAAAATATTTAGATTAGTGACAAATATGACCTTGATGGGAAATGCTTATACACCGTTGGGACTTTGTATGCAAAAAAGTCAAGCTACAGACTGAAAAAAAAACTCAAAACCAAACAAGCTGAAACTCCATTGGAATAATATGAGATATCCATAACTCAACAACTACACATGACTAATAATAAATGACTTAAGAAAGGTACAATAGAAATATATATGAATTTGACATGGAAAATGATAAAAATGTGGTTGTTCTGAAATGTTATCTTGATTTCAACAAATTCTAGGGTAACAACAACTTGACTACCTCTAAGATCTTGCAATGAGGTTTCAAAATCTTCATTACCAATTTTAGCCTGCACTTATAAGAACATAAAATTTGATATTGAGATTTCACACATCATGACATATGGTGATGGGTTTAACATTGTTAAACCAACTCAGTCAATTAACAAACATAAAGTTTAGTATCAAAAACTTACCAGCCATCTTGGAGGTTCTGGGATAAGAAATAACCCGAGAACCAAAAGAGCATAAGGAACTACACTTGCACAAACACAAAACAATGGGCAAATAAACATTTCTCCAAAGCATCAAATCTAATCAACATGGAAAGAGTAGACTCTGGGATAAAAGCAAGGTTCCCACTTGGAAAGAAGATCACATAGAGAGAAAAAAAGTAAAGGAAATATGATTTTAAATAGTTATGAATTGGAATGCAAAGATTATTGAGAAACTTGGGAAAATGAGAGGCATAATAACATCTAGGAAGCACAGTTGAGTGAGGATGGCCAATCACTACTTAAAGAAGTTTATAGCAATAATCTAAACTCAACCTTCAACTACATATACATATCTATTAACAAGAAACCTTGTATTCATTCAAGTAAGTGTAATCTCGAACATCCAACACAGCCGAAAATGGAACTTACCTACAATGGCTACAACCGTCTAAGCAAGGAACAACCCAAATAGATATTCCAGCATGATACCAATTGCCACAAAAAGCTGTTGCAAAATATCCACTTAGTCATTTTTGCTTAAGATCTTTAATTATCTAGAAACTTGTGTAATTTGAGTGAACTTATGACAATTTTGTTTTTTTCACCTAGATTATGAAGATATCATATCTATTTCATCTTATGGCATTGTTTGACCCTAACAAAAGAAAAGTGACATCGGTAATACATATTGACATAATTATTGGATCTATGGGCATAAGTATCTACAAGAGAAATAATTTCACAGTTGAAATTATAGCCTCATTGTACCAAGGTTTTTGTTTGAGCACATTCCTTGCTCATCAATCCTATTCCTTCCACTCCATCAAGAAAAATAAAGGAGCTATGAAGGACATTGTGTTTTCCTTTCTCATGTTGTACCTTCAAGAAGTGAAAGTGTGAAAGCTTTTGATTAGAGTATTTTATTAGCAGAACTTAGATTCTATTGAAATCATCTCAGTAAACTCAGATCTTGGATCTTTCAAGAAAAAAAAATGGTTCTCCTAAAAGAATTGAAGCTATCTTTTGTAGTGAAGGTTTTTTTGGATAGCTTACATGTGGCACTACTCTCGGTATAACAACTCATCATATACAACTCAACATCATTCGTGACATTTTACAAGGTGTAGAAGCTTTTGCAAAATTATGACAGTATTGCAGTCTTGTTCACAATTGAAGTTGTGAAGAAGACATTCAAATAACTTATCCTTTAAAGAATGATCTATTATGAAGAATCTACAAGGATCTTCAGTTATAAACAAAATTTTTGCATCAATTTGGATAAGATATGTAAGACACCTGAAGATTCCATGTTGACGAATAGTTAAGATGAAGAAAGTTCATGGCACTGTGGAACAATCTCTTTTGGGGCAACTCTCACCTTGAGATCAGAGGTGCCTTGAAGAAGTATATGCGGGGGATCCTGATTTTGATAATCGGACCTTATGTAGAATAGTTTTATAAACACCTGAATGCAAAAGATCTTTCCTCACTATGGATCAATTGCCTCATGACTTAAGGCGACATGAACATCTTAAGACAAAGCTATAAAATCTCTGGATTAATAGGAGGTTGCATATGATTTCATTCTCGATATTCAAAGGGAACTATGAAGTTTGGATATAGCTATTGGTGTTGTCTATCCAACAAGATGATGATCATTTCCTTCACCAATCATATACCTTGATTTGAAGACAATTTATGGATAGCTACTCATTATGATAGTATTATCTACATAGATTATCTTCCTCAACAATTGGAATAATAAATTCCTTTAATTCTACATGGATTTTTACTCAAGATATATAATAAATGATGAGGGATAGGTGTTACTATGTCTTTAGGGCATTTAATGTGACCTCTTCTTTTGTAAATCTAGGGAGAATCTAGCCCTTACCATGAAAGACATATTCCGATTCACTGTTTAGGTGGATGCTAGAATATAGAACTTGCAAGCGGCTTTAACACCACCTTCATTGATCATTTGATAACTGAACTTCTTGTGCAGCAAAAGGGCTATAGTGTACCTCTCCTAACACTTTCTATCTGCATAATATTTGTTCATTTATGTATCCTCTGTGTAGAGTCTCAAAAATACAATTTCTACATTGTTGTATACATTAATCTTAGCTTCATTCATATAATGTAATATTAGTTGATCTCTGCACTTTATATAAGTATACTCTCGACATTCTTCTATGTATGGAATGATCTTATCACAACAAACTTCGTGTATAATTTGCTTTATAGCTCACATTACCGTTGGTTCGATACACAACTTTATGAAACTTTCTCCTTGCTCTCTGATATGACACAATCATAGTATATTATATTGTTGTTGCCACAGTTTAATGGATGACTCGATTACATTTTTGCCACAGGGATCTTTGCACATCAACTATGTCTCATTTTTCTCTTGTCTATACTCCTAGGAGAGTATCTCTTGACAAGCTTCTTACTGAGGACATAAACAATATTGACATAAGAATATTAATATGGAAATAATGAGCATTGAATGAAGTAACTAAATAAAGGAGAGGAGTAGGACATTCTCTGATGATGCTCAAAATTCAACCTTCGCACAGTTGTAAAACCCTCTACATCTATAGCTAAATCAGAGAAGGGAATCCTCTCTTGCAGTAGTAGTTTTATTCATAGAAACTTGTGTGATTTTAGTGAAGTTATGACAACTCTATTTTTGTCACCTGGATTATGAAGATATCAGATCTATTTCATCTTATGGAATCATTTGACCCTCACAGAAGAAAAGAGACATCGGTAATACATATTATCATAATTATTGGATCTTTGGGCACAAATATGTATAAGAGAAATAATTTCATAGTGGCATAGATTCATTGTAAAAAGGCTTTTGTTTAAGCATGGTCATTTCTCATCAATCCTATTCCTTCCTCCCCATCAAGCAAAGCAAAGGATCCATGAAGGACATTATTTGGCATGCTAGGAGAAACTTCAGTCATTCTTTTCCTTCAAGGCCCAAATACCCCTTTTGTGATACATTTTTGATCTAGAAAAATGACCTACTCCCCTTATCAGTTCTTTGTTTCTTGAAATCGTCTGCTTCCAATGGTCTCTCCTTTTGCTACTACAACAATCTCTTCCTTTGATAATGGCTATAGAAGATTTAGAGGCTTACTATGAAATGCTACAATTTTACTACTAGAGTTTGGTATTTAAAAAAGGTTTGGTGCACCTAGTTTGGTAATAAAAACATGTGTAGAAAGTAGTGTTTTTTATTTGTATGCCAAGTTTGGTCCCTTGGATCATAATATAACAGGTGTTGATTTTTCATGAGAAAATGACCTTGCCGCCAAAGAAAAAAGAAGATCAAAGAGTCCTAGATGTTCAAGCCCTAAATTCCTTATAATTTGTTCCAAAGATGAAGCAATATTTGGCTGTGATGTTTAGTTTGAGATTAGGAATGAAGACACTTGGTGTATGTTCCCTAGGCAGTGTGAATAAAATATACCCCACTACTAAAGTTTCAGCATATAGATAGGTACATATACAAACAATCCAAATCTAAATTGTGCCATAGCTTTCCTTCTTGTTGTGAGCCAATTGCATTAAAATATGCCTTGGTTTTAACAAATAAATGACACCTTTTCAAGTGCGCATAGCACAAACAACTCACTATAGAATTTCCAAGCCTTTGTAGTGTAAAAATGACAGTTATGTTCTAAACATAGAATACCCATGTAAACAAAGATAGAAACCCAAATCTAAAGCCCTAAGGCCATCATACAAGTATAGATATGAATATTGTTATGTAGATGCAAACCAATTCTTTTAAGCATTTTGTAAAATAGTTTTCACTCAAACACATAACAACTTTAGAGTTATAAACTTTGAGTCATAATTAAGAGAGGATTGTGATTTTAACACATTAATAAAAAAATCACAAATGTTTACTTTGCATCTATAGTCATCATCAAAAGAATAAACCTAAGTCTGCTAAGCATGTACAAGAAATTTCATTCAGAAATTTCATAAAAAAATTAAGTCTCTTGTCTAGTCAATTAGGGCTAGTTTTTACTGGTTAGGTACCAGTCTGGTCAGCAGGGTGGTTCAATACCATGCCCAGTCTAACAGGGTGATTTGACCAGTTCTGACTCAGACAGACCTACATATGAAAAAGCATTCAAACAATTAGATTTCTTTCTGATGTTGAATATTAAGACCCTAGTTGCTTTTTCTACTCAGACAAACCACTAGAACACTTACATGATAAAGATAGGATAAACACCCAGAGGGGGGCTATCAAAAATTCTCTAGACGTAAAGCTAAACTACTGGCACTTTTCATTGTTTGAGACTGAGAAAGGGAAGAAAAAACACAGACTTAAATTTTAAATTGTAAACAATGAAAAAACATGGAAAGTTTTAATTTGACTATCATTTCAGTTATCAATAAAAAAGCCTCCTCCAGTCTCTTAAGAAGACCCTCATGTTTGTCCAAGACTTGTTCGTTACTGTCCTGCCATATCTCTCAACATGGCTCTCAAAGGTAGAGAGTGCAATATTGATATGGAAATATGCATGGGTAATGAAATTTCTTGAAATAAAGATGCACATTCAACACCGAGAAGCATCAGAACCCATAATGGCAATGTCACATATAGGGTAGAGATTTACTTGTATGACTGGTACAAAGCATGTTGTACAATATGGACAGGACACATACTTTTGATTGACGATGGTATATAGGTGTAAAAGTTGTTGGACCACCAACAAAAGGCTTTCTGAAGTCAAAATCATAATTCAGTTTTTTGGCATCTTGCAGTTGGCTTTTGCATGCTTGCAGAACTTGTTGTACCTTTGTTGAATGGTTTGCAGGGGTTCACTTTCCAAAAGTCATCAAGAAAAGTTATTTTTTGTACTGAATATCCATCCCTTATAACAAATACCCATGTATTCACCAAAGAAAATGACAAAAGGAATTTTTGAAGGTTTTTATGACTAAAGTAGATCACAAGATATTTTCGTTGAACATTATCATCCTTAACTTCCTTTCTCTTGAACTGCATCTAAAGAGCCAGAATAAAACTACAAGCTCACATATAGCACACAGATTTCCCTTTATGATTGTATGAAGTGTGGTGTACAATGTGGAAATGACACACACTTCTGACCATGGTATAGAGATGTAAAAGTTGCTCCAAAAACACCAAAAGGATTTCTGAAGTCATAATTCAGTGTTTTTAGCATCATGCGACTCCCTACCACATGCCTACAAAACATTTTGGGCCTTTGTTGCATGGTTTGCACCGGGCTCATTTGCCAGTAGTTATCAAGCCAAGTTAGCAGTTGTATTGAATTTCCCTAGCAAACACCTATGGTGTTCGGAAAAGTCAACCTCAAATGGACTTTTGAATGTTGCAATGAGTAAAATAGGTTATAAGCTCTTGTTGTTCGAGAGTATGATCCCTAACTTCCTCTTGACCCCCATTTGAAGACCCAAAACACATTCTTTAGTAATTCCAATCAATTTCCTCACCTTCTCAACCTCCTAGATGAAATCTACATCAATAAATGGAATCTTGTGCAAGATTGTAAGAAATAACCTTAATCGTTTACTAAACTTCCCATCTGCTATGGATTGTAAGCTAAATTCCCATCTGTTGTGGCTTTGTAGGATATTTTAAGTTTCTCATCTAATAGAAAAAACTTAAATACCAAATCTCATGGACCTCTGACATTTGAGCTAGCAGTCTCACTCTAGCCTCCCTCTATTGCTAAGAAGACCATAGTGCAGAAACAAATGTAGGAAGGCATGTATGGCTAGTAATGTAAAGAGCCAAAAACAAATGTTTTAACTTTTAATTTAGCGAAATTCTTAATACCAAGTTGTTGACTTGAAAGTTGCATCACCATATTAATGTTACTAGCAGCTGCATTTTCATCTGCAAGAAAATGTTTTTGTATCCATATTTGAATTACTGGAATACGTTGTGATGGTGTAACTAATGACATTATGAGTTTTACCCACAAAATTTGCATCTTATACATCTATAGGGAGATTCAAATCTTCTCCATCTCATCCTACCTCATCATCATTGTCTCCTCTCAATTCTCTATCATCGACTGCTAGAACCTTGCCATTTTGTTTTTCAACTCTGGAAGTGCCAAGGTCTTAACCCCTATTGTTTACAGCTCCTTCATCCTCTTCTTTATTGGTTGCATCCCTACATTATCCAACCCACTAGAAGTGCCAACGTCTTAAACCCTATTGGCTACAATTCCTTCATCCTCTTCTTCATGGACTGCAACCCCTGCATTATCCAACCCACCCTCAAAAATGCCTTCAATAATCATCAATAACAAGCATTCACAATTGTGACAAATTGATGGAGGAGGCACAATAAGCGATGATTTCTTTCGAGATGGAAAGGTTTGCAGATTTCCACCTAACTATTAAGTACAAGCATATCGACAATCTTTGTAATCCCATGAACTACTACACTCACATATGGGCATTGTGAAACTAATCCATAACATCATTTTATATTTATGCAGTCCTTGACATCTTCAAAATCATATCAATATTGTCCATGACAAGATACAAAATGAAATCCCTTCAAAATTCTTTAATCTCTAGTAAGCATATTCAACAATGCCAGCATTTCTTTACCAAAGGGCCTCCATTCTAAGTGTATACTAGTGACCCTAAAATCTATCTGTTTTGCAGAAGAAACATCAATTTGAATAGTTTCACCCTACACTTCTAAGTTAAATCATGCCTTATCGTCTTTGAAAAATTAAAGAGCCGCTTCTAGGAAGCCCTTCAGATGTAGCTAGGCAATCACTGCATGTCCACAAATCAGTTCCTAATCACTCTCATAACATTGTCATACTTCCTTTTTATGAGTGTGAGCTTGAATATACACTCATGCATCAATCTGTATGACACAATTATTTCCAACTCATTCAGGGAATTGACAGGATTCTCGGACACCTTCATTATACATACTTGAACATCAAGTGTTCCAATAAGGCCACCTTTTCTGTTTGGAAGACAACAAAGCACAATTGTCACCTGAGGCACCACTCTTAAGTTTGAACACAAATAACCTTATGCAGAGAGAATAGCGCAAGCTTCTTGCTTCCAATGATGATTGCATGCTTTCTTAGCAAGGCTAAATTTTCCATGTAATTTGAGTAAATGTATTTAACAAATGGAATATGGAGGTCCTGAAGTACAATCCCCTATTGCAAACCATGGTCATTGTCTTTTCCCATGCATTATGTCACTCTTCTATCCCAACACTATCTTCTAGGTCAAGAAGAAGGTTTTATGTTACTGCACAAAAAATTGTATCCATAGTTACTAGACAACTAGACTTATTGATCACCTTATTTTTGTGATTTTTTATCACTTGGTTATGACTCTTGTCAGTGACTACCAATTGATTGCAAGAAAGAAAGGAAGTAGGTCCTCAAAGTCATTGTCTTTTCATACTGTGTTGCATCACTTCTCCCAAGTCCGAACACTATTCGTTGGCCCAAGAATAAGTTCATATCACGCACCACCAACATCCAAACGTATTAGGAGAACATTCTCCATGTGGCTAAAAAACGATGATCATCTTCCTTGATCAAATTCATGTATCCAACCCTTCCCATTTGTATTAAGTCAGAGTATTTTTGAGTTACAAATTGATGAGCCAACAAAAAATTGTCATTGTTGCAGTATAGGGTGCCCTCCTAAACAACAAAAGTAGATATTTCCCTTTCTAATTTGAAAAAACTCATCCTGTAGTCATGCCCAGTAGCAAGAAGATTCATATCAAGATGTGCTACAAGGATCCAAAAGCAATCATGGTCTCTACGAAATGTTTGGACACCTCTACAATACTTGGATACATCTCAATCTCAGATAATTTTATCTTCTAAATTCTGACAGTAATATCGTGGCTTGGATGTAACATCACACGAGACATATAGTTCACATGCCCTCTTAAAAGTTAAAATATCCAACTTCCCAAGCTTGGTACCTGAGAACAAAACATAGTAACTTTTCACAAATGAATTATCTACAAATTTTTCACATGCCCCCCTAAAGTATTCAACTTCCTAGGCCTTGATCTCTCAGAAAAAAATAACTTTTGAAAAATGGATTATCTACAAAATTTTCACATGGCCTCCTAAATTATCCAACATGCCAAGCCTTGGTATCTGAGAACAAAAAAAGCTAACTTTTCGTAAATCAATTTCATACAAACTAAGATGCTACTCAAGAAAGTGGAGTAATTGAAAAAAAATGGTTAATATATCTCTAATGAAATAGACATGACTTCACCAAGAAATTGAATCTTCATTCCATGCAATCTATTTGGTGACCATATGCTCTTGACACAATCAATGGCAAGATGGGATGAAAAGAAACAACCCAGTTCACTCCACGGTCATGAAAATCCAAAACATATTTGACAACAACATCACCCTCTCTAGAGATATCTGTGTTCATTTGTATTAACCTTAATACCATCAATAGATAGTTTGCCTCCTCAGAGCACAAATATCTCATACACCCTTAGTCTGATTCAAGGGGCTTCAAATGACCAAATCTTCCTTAGGATGAAAAGAAGCACACATTACACGAAAAATGTCTCCAGTAAGGTCAGATATAAGTTCAATATTGCCAGTTCCATGTCTTTATTATTTGTTCATTATTGGAACTTATAGTCTAAGGATACTCATTTTGGAACCTAACTCTCCAGATATAGGTAGTGGTGCATATTGTAGTTCCATATATTGATCTTCAAGTCATTCCCTATAAAATTAACAAGTAAATTGGAGTTATAACAGCTTTTCATAATTTTATTTGTCATTGTTATGTTAGATGGCTTGTAGTTAATATAATTTACAATCAAAGGAACTACTCTTTAGATTTCCTAAATATACACGCACAATGTCCACATAAGAAGCTACATGACTCGGATGCTTCACTAAACCTACAATTTATGAAATAACATTGTTCCTTGGACGGGAGAGGGTGGGGATTTTTCTTTCACCTCTCCTTTGGCTAAGTGGCTACACTATGAGAGGCACTTCTAATCCTACCAAAATCACCAAGGACTTGTCATTACGACCAATCCCCACCCCTTCAAAAGGTTTTAAACTAGGTATACCAGTTTGATTACCTTGCGACCTTATTTTTTCTTGTGTGTATTTTCTCACTCCACCCTCCATCCAGTAGTGAGACTAAGATATTCCTCATAGCTGCAAACAAGAACTTAGTCTATTTCTCATTGCTCATGAATAAGAGCTCCTGACAACAATTGAATCACAAATAGGGAAAGATAACATTTTCTTTCCAACCATCCAAGCTAGACCAAATTGACACCACTATAAAACTTGCCACTAGATGTGTGTAATTTCCAGACATTTTACAATATAGAACAAGTAAAGGTAATCTCCTAGTTGATCCATGATTTTTTTTTCAAAGTAAACGAGGGAATCACATAAGACCAATGTGTTCAAGACCCTCTCCATGTCACCAAGGTGTTAGAGACCCACCATTCCATGATAGAAAAATGTATCCATTGAAACCCATATCAATCATCCAATTGACAGAACTACTATAAACTGAACCTTGGTGATCAGTTTCAAAGTGTTTCTCAATCTCTAAAATACATAAAAGAGAGTTTCACATGGACCACAAAACATGAAATAAATATCCAAGCCAGTTGGCTTACCTACAGAAACAAACATGGATGAGCCTTGTGAAAATGTGCTCCTCTAACTGACCCATCATGCTCATCAAATCTATCAGTGCTCCAATCTAATAATGCCATAGCTGTATAACCCCAATGTGAAGACTGGCTAGGATCCATGGCCTTTTCATATAAAAGCTCAACCCCTTTACCCAGTCACTCTAGGACTCAAATTTGGTCGACATTGCAAATGATATTCTAGCCTATATACCATAATAGGGGTTGAATAAGCATATAGAACTAGGGCAAACCCTAGACAAAAACCCACATGCAATGTCATGAATGATCTAAAACATTTTCTCCATATTTATGTGGTATTGTACTGATGCGTTATTATTTCTCCTTTAATATTATTATTTATAACAAATGTTTTGAGGCATTCCCCTCCTTTTTGTAGAGAAATTTCTTAATTTAAATTTTATAAATGGCCTTACTCTCGCTGCAAAGCTCATTCAGTCATTTAGTGGAGGGAATGATACAATGTCTTGATATCGTCATAATGGCTAATCAAGAAAAGATAGAGGCCTTTATTATTTGGGCAGGAAGACTTTCTAGGTTGGCTTGTCAATTAGGGGATTATTGTTTCTTAAGAGAACTTAAGGTTGGGTTCCCTCACATGACTTGATAGTTCCTATTCATAGAAACTTGAGGTAAGAGAATTCGAAGAAACTCTTCAAGCTATGATCATTTATGTGTTATTTTCACATATTAAGGAAGGAATTAAAACTATTCTCTTCTATTTTGTACTAACCTTTATGCTTGTTTCTAAAATAGAAGCTAAGCTTCCTAATACCAATCATTTTGTTGAAAATAAACCTATTTCCTCTTCTCAACCCCTCACCACTTCTAAGGGATAACCCAATAAAATGGATTGGAATTGGTGTCCACCAATGTAACACTTACAAATAAAATGGGAAAAATAAATCGTTGTTCTCTTTTGACAAGAAGTATGAACAATTTGATGACAAATGTAGGGTCATTCAAGCTAACATCAATAAAAATGCACATGCTATCCTTTTTGAGCAACATTTTTATCTAAATTAAAACATAGATATCACAAAATCATTCTCCATTGTTCCTATCGACGTTCCTTTGCACCTCTTGGTGCAATTGCTAGTTTATAGAATTATTTATGGAAAACTAAGTTGAGTGAAATGTCTTAGAATTATTACACGCATCTACAAAAGGTGAACCTTCAACATTACATTTCCAAAAAAGAGAGTCAAAATAGTAGTTAAAAGGTGTAGAATTAAGGAACACATTGAACACATTTGAGTCACTAAAATCAGTTATCGTGTTCTTCATTTGCCTCTTCCTTGTTATTTTAATTTGATTAGTCTTACCATGATATGGAAGAGAAATATGTGACCATTCTATCAAAAAAATATCCATTTATTTTTTGAAACCAACGTTTGCTAAGTAACAAACCATATGACTCAACCATTATTTTGGATTAGAAGAATGTTTGAGAAGTACACACTTTAATTCACTATGCACTTTAAAATTCGAGCATTCTTGTCAAACAATCTAATTCATTGTTTCCTTTAGTTCTACATTTAATCTTTTGCAAACTGTATACGACATAACACTAGAATATGGCATAAAATAAACCAACTAGTTATGTAAATTTTAAAGTTTAACGACACAGTTTGAATATTGAAAATGAGTGTGTGAGTAGTGTTTGGTGAGTAAATGGAGTTTTCCAGGTGGTTTTTTCTTCATATTAAGGTGCACAGGAAAACACTGAGTGTTCCAAAGCTTCCAACCTGTGATAAAATCTTCTCAAGTATCTCCTATATATGTACAACAAACACTGGTGACTCTTTCCTGCAGTTCCATTAGTCCTACTGACATTAGCTAGAACAAGTTGATTGACCATGGTGATCCTCGGGGTGGGCTACAAGAACTGGTAAACTTCCACGACTGGATCTCTTAATATTGTTGCTCGGTTTACACAAATTCAAAGTTGTAAAGTTCTGCTGGTCACAACTTTAGAAAATATCAATGACATGAACCCAGGCATCTAATGTTCGCATTACATGGCCGAGGGTTGCAAATTCCATGTTGAACAATGCCCATCCACGTCTTCTGCCAGCCCAAAGTAAACCAAATGGAAAGCGTGTAGTGACAGAGTCAAATATTTCTGGATCTAGTGTTGTTGCTAAACCCCTTAAATGAAGTGCAATGTTATTAGATGTGTTCAATATCTATAAGTAAGCAGCCATGATTGATTGCTTGAAAAAACCAAAGGAAGTTAAGGTTGTATCTAATAATGCTAATGTGAAGGGAAGAGGTCTAGGATTTCCTCAGAATAACAAGAAAATTACTCAAGAGACAAGGATTAAAAAAGAGACTTCACCAACTATTTTTAGTGTTGATGGTGCATATGATGTTAGTGTAATCGACATTGATAAGGAAAATCATGTAGCTCTCTCAATAAAGGAAATCATTTTCCTTTTCTACATGGAAATTCCTTTACCAGTGAGAGAAGTATATTCATTTCCTCTAACTCAAGGAATCATCTTGCCTGTATAAAATGAAATTCCTTTTCTTACAAAAGATTAGCGAAGTATAAATCTAAAAAATAGTTTAAAAAGTGATTTGAAGAACTAACTTGAGAATTGATTGAAACATGTTCTTGAGAGGAGATCCTAGAAAGAAGAAAAACATAGTTAATTATTAAAACAAATGACTTTTGGAGACAAAAATGATAACTACCACTACTAAAAAAAAGACTTTTGGGGTGCTCGTATGCTACCTCCAAAAGTGGGAATTAGAAGCAGTTTTAGCATTAGCTGTAGTTTTTTAAACCCTCACTCACCCCCCGTAGCCCCTAAAAGCATCACTTGTAAGAGTCAAGCCTTTTAGGGGAAATTTTTTAAGAGAGATGAATTTCCCCTAAATGTGTCACTTTTTAAAGGGGGTTCTAAACTTGAAAAGTGACTTTTTAGGTGCAGTTTTTTAGAGCCCCCCCTCCCTTCAAAGCATCACCTCTAAATGTCAAGCCTTTTAGGGAAGGTATTTAGAGATATAGTGTTGATGGGTAGCCCAAATGATTTTTTGAAGCCCCCCAGCCAGGTCATTGCCCTTTGTTATGAGGCATTAGTTCAATTATCCTTAGCTACGTTAGGGTCAAGCCTCAAAAGTTGGGTCAATTAGTTGTGAGGGTCCTTCAGGTGTTCTATTGGTCCAGGTGGCTCCAAACACATGTAGAAGTCCAAGAGGGCTCAAGAAGGGTAAAAAATAAAATTGCTTGGATTGTGTTCGAACTAGGTTCATGATGAAGACCTCATCGTCGTAATCACAGTGGTGCAAACAGTTCATCAAACCGAGTCCGTATGTGAAATTTAAGAGCAGTCAAAGTTCATGGTTGACTTGGGTGACTAGGTAAGCTTAAGGAGGCAACAATTTGGAAAAATCCAGCCATAGCATTTTAGCCAGCCTCGGCTAGATTCTAGGCAAATTTGTGGCCTGTTTAAATTGTCTCCTTTGGACATTTTTCTGATTTTTCAAAAATGGCCATGGACATTTCATCAAACAAAAAATATATATATTTTGGGGTGGTGAGCCACCAACCCTGCCACCCCCCAATATCAAATGTATAAGAAACAAAAACAAAAAAAATTAATTATGGGTCGATGGGCCATGACCCCTGCCAACCCTCCCTCAACCACTGAAACAACATTTAATTAAAAGGTTGGCATCCATTACTCCGCCACCCTCGAAGCCCTCTCAACAAACCATGCAACAATGGTAGCGACATGGGCTGTCAACCCCACCACCCTCTCCACCTCCCAGACATGTAATGTTGCCAACAAGGTATCGGGGAAGTAGGCCACCAAGACTAGCAGACCTGCCTCCTAAAACATAAAGCGTCACTGTTATATGGTAAAAATGGAGGTATGGGATTTGATCCCCTAACCCCTCCAAAATGATTTTCTTAATTTAACCATTGCGCCAAATAAGTTTCTTGTTTAATCCACCCAATAAAATCTATATGAACCTATTTTCTCAGTGCACCCGGGGAGGGGTACCAGGAGTGGGCATAGATTTCTATTCATGTGGAACCCTGAGTAGTGCAGAGAGGGGGTTGGAATCATGACCTGAGCAATTTCCCCAAGGGGCCAGATTTTCACTTTGTCTGTTTTCAATAAAATTTTATATGGTTTCAGCATTTCTTGATGCCACGAACTCAATGGTTTTGTCTATTTCTCCATCAGGGATCTGCAATTTCCATGCATCTTCAATTTTGGAGGTATAAGGTCATCCTTTTTTACTTTTGATGTACTTTCATTATTTTCCATCTAGTGAAAACAGGGTCTCTCGACTAATTTGAGCAGGTCCAAGAGACATACTTCCTCCTAGACAAACTCTGATATCAATCCTGTGTCTTCTATATGTCACTTTCTATTTTTCTCTTCCTCTTCTTTATGCACTTGTAATTTCATGGTTAAATGCAAGCTTAATATGTAATTCTTTAAGGAAACATAAGGAAAAGTTTTTTTTTTTGGGATTAGCTATCCTAAGGGCATTGTGAGGAAAAAAAAAAGGTATTTTAAGAGATATGAAGCAGCCCCAAAAGTGAGTTTTAGGGGTGATTGCAATAGCCCTCTAAAGTGATATTTCAAGGTTGATTATAAATTGCCTTAAAAAATTCACTTTTGGGGGTGATTTGAAACCCCATTGAAGATTGACCTATGGGGACAATTTAGAACCCCCTCATAGCAACCTACCAGGGAGGCTTACAACCATCCTTATAGCAACTTATTAGGGTGGTCTAAAAACGCCTTGTAGCAATGTTTGGGGACATTGGGTGCCCCCCTCGTACTAACTTTTGGGGGCCTTAAGAGCCCCCTCGTGGGAACTTGTCGGGGCATGAGAAGCCCCTCTCACAGTAGACTTTACATACTTTAAAATTTTTAGATTGTGATACTTTCAGACTGTTATGTTGGGCACGAGTGAAAAGGATCAAAAAGTTGCATAGTTGTATCCAATTGAGGTTGGCTTACAAAATGCGTCATAGAATTCTTCATATCAAGGAGAGTTTGCAAATGGCATTGAATCAACTTTGGGGAAAACTTCATTCAAGCATACGATCATATCTTCGCATTCACTCAATAATGAAAGCATTGAAGAAAATTGATGATGTCATTGAATATAGTGTTGATTCGAATGTGTTCTATGGGAATTTTAGGAGGTGTTATTCTTTCTTTTGTTGTGGATTTGCGCTAAAGGGCATGACATTATCAAATTATGAAATAAAAAAGCTTTCAATATTTGTAAATAATAACCAAGCAAGTTGAAGGACCAATCCATCCTTGCCTACTCCTTTACCTCTTTGTGTTACGTTTCCTTGCCAATAAACAACTACGCTTTATTTTGATAGCCTTTGGGAGGGCATCCATAGCAGTAGAGTTTGTTTAATTCTCAAGGAGCTTTATCCCCTAACAAAAAGACATTTAGGTATATTTCCATATAATGAATTTTCATTTAGTATCTTGCGGTTAGTTTGGTCTCTAACTCTTTGAGTTTGTAGTCTGTTGGCTTGTTAGTCCATCTACCATATTTACCTTCCCTCCAAAGTAAATCCCTCAAGTCCAATATTTTCCCTAATGTTCTTTCTCCTCACTCTTTTGTCCCAAGGGAGAAATGCAAGGGGTGGTCAAGGTCGTAGCCAAGGCCAGGGTTCTGGTTGTGGAAGAGCTCAATCTCAACCTCAAACCACCTGAAATCTGGGTCGTAGAAATAACAATGATTTAATCTTGGAAGCAACTCGTTCTTATTAGACTAATGCACACCCATGTCTCATTATATTATTTCAGGTTCAGAGAATGAATTGAAACAACATGCAATGAATAATGAACTAGAGCTAAATGAATGGCAAGGTCTCATCCCTGACCTTAATACGAAAGTTTGATACACCCAGTTCCAGCAAACCCTTCACCTTTTATGGATGATGAAAAATCTATTGGAAAAAGCTTTAATGTCCACCTTTGCAGGAATTATGGAGTTGGCAATAGAAATACATGAAATCCACAAAGAATTATAGCTCATTCAACACCATATTCAATAGAAAAACGCTCATTCAAATCGTATTGAGAATAATATTCCATGCCTTCCATAAATTAAATAAGGACACAATATCCCTTTTATAAAGTAATAAGGAAAAAAAATGGAATTTTATTATTATTATTAAATTGATAATCAATTGAGTTTGCCTTGAATAATTGGAATTTTTTTTCTCATAATGACTTGGAACCTTGTTATTAAATCTAAACATAAGCATTCTCAATATACGTGACAAAATTCCCCAGATGCAGGTGATATGTGAGACGGGACAGGCGTGGGTGGCTGGACACATGCCGGCCTTCGACCATCACGTGGCACCCACGGTAAACACCAGGAAAGGATGCAGGCAGTTTAAAGCAAAGAGGCATGGGATAGTAAATGCCTGGAGAGGTTATTCGGCCGAGAGGATGGCAACAGTTATGGCGGATGTGATCCCGAGCAGGGTAGGTGAAGATGATAGGGATAAAACAGGGTATGAACAGGGAATGTTGGTGGTTATGCAGACGACTGGCCTCTCCGTCTTCGTAGAGATACCTTCTCTGTCGGACGGGCTCATCACGCGTTCGACTCTAGTAGCAGAGAGTCTAGTTTATCCCGCGGCTTGTTGGAATTCTTGTCCCTCAATGGTGAGACCTCGACAGCGTATGCTTAGCCGTCGAGGCACTTCCAGAGGGGGAGTCTCATGCAGGCATGACGGGGGCAATGTTGGTCATTGCTGCCACTACAATCTTTCTCGCTCTAATGAAGCTAACCCCTGCCATTCCAGTTAATTCTTGGATGCAGGGGCTTTGAGCTCGGCTACCTTGCTAGCCTTTGGCTCCACCATCTTCAATTTCACCATCTCCACAAATAATCCACGGATCAGTGCGCATGTTTCTATCCTATTCATCGAAAATGCACAAGACGATGATGACTCCCTGGATGAACAAAGGCAATAGATGAATGTCAACCCAGGGCAAGCTGCGTAGGCTCCTGAAGCTGATAAGGAGCAGGAGGTAAAGGGACCGGCTTCAGACTCGGAAAATGCTAAGCAAACTTAGAACTTTCAAAGGACGAAAGCTGGGGAAGAGGTAGCGACATTTCCTACTGATGCTAAAAGAGAAGCCTATGGGTGGTGCCGAATTGAGGAATAGCAAATGGACGAATGAAGACGCCTGCACTCAAGGTTCTTTTGGCTTTTCGCCTGGTCTCCTGGTCTTATTTTCTATTTGTCTTTGGTTCAGTTCTAACCTCAAAGCTTAAGGTCACTTTCGCTTTCTGTTTTGTCATCTCTGTATCGGAATTTTTGTTAATGGATCTAAGAACAGTCTCCCATGTGAGGGAGGAAATGGATGATGCCCCTGTGTGGGCTTGCTCTGGTGGTCAATCTCCTTTTTGTCTAATGCCCCTGCGTGGGCTTGCTCCTTTGGTCAGTCTAAGTTTTTAGTCTGTTGCCCATGCGTGGGCTTGCTTCTGTGTTCAATTTCGGTTTTACTTTGGTGCCCCTGCATGGGCGATCTCTTGCTTTTGTGTTTGGTCCATTATCGGCTCTCGGGTGTCATGCCCAGAGCCTGTTTCTCACTGGTTTCACCATGATGTATTTTCAACCTCTGTACATATTTTAATAGATGAGTTTTTTACCAAGAAAAAAAAATATGCGTGACAAAATTTCTACGGTTTTGAATTATAAATCTATTTTTCCTATACAGCCAAAAAGGTGCATATTTCCTAAATTAATGTTAGTAATGATAAACTTTGTAACCTATTTAGCTAAAAGTCTAAAATATTACTCAAGAAGCCTACTTCCAACAACTAATTTAGTTTGTTGATCATAATGTGATTATTTCTCATTAATTATCACTTCCAAGTTTTCTTTGGAGATTGAACAAATACAAATGAAATACAAGACCATAACAATCCCAATTTTAGATTTGAACATTTAAAACTCACTCTTTTTGTTTGTTTCTCACCCATTATTCCAAGGCAATTAGATTTCTATGATGAAGTTTTAAATATCTCATAGCTTCCATGAGAGAAAATAGATTTATGTATTGAATTTGCCTATGGATTTTGAAAATTGAAGTTCCCTCATCCTATAAGGCAACCTAGTCATATGCTTTGTTGACCTCCAAGATGGTAATAATTCCATTAACTACTCATCACATAAATTTTGTTTCTCACCCCCATCATCTACCGCATTCTCGACGATTTTGAAAAAGTGATAATGAAAAGAATCCCTGAGAGGCCCTCAAAATAAAATCAAAATATCCTCCAAGACCTTGGCATGGCAAAAAGATCAAGTTGGCCTACATGAAGGGACTAGTTGGCCTAAAGAGAGCAATTTGTACCCCTCACAAGCCTATAAATAAGAAGGAACTCGACCTCACTGTGACTCACCAAAAGAAAGTTTGATCTTTTCAAGATAGAAGTTGGGAAAAGGACAAAAAGGAAGGAGAAGAATTGGATCTAATTTTTGGGCCTCTCTCGCTCTCCTAATAGGGTTTCTACATTTGATGGGAAAAATAATTTGTTGGGGAAGTCAAAGTTGTAGAAGAATTTGTTGGGCAAGTCAAATTTGCAGAAGAGTTTGTTAGGCATATCAAAATTGCAGAAGAATGTGTTGGGCAGGTCAAAGTTCCAGAACAATTTGGTGGGCAAGCCGAAATTGGAGAAGTTGTTAGAATCAACCTCATGGAATTTTCCCTGTTTCATGGAGTTTCATAAAAAGTATACCCCAAGTTTCTGGCACTTTCTGGACTGTTACCCTACCCATTTATATAAATTCATTCCTTAACATTTCCTAATTTTGATTTCCTTCAGTTCCTCGACTATTTTGATTTTGACTTATTTGGGGTATAGAGATGGGATTTTTAACTCTCACATTAACAGTAAACCCTTAAAAATATTCCAAATCCTATTACAATCCTTCATGCTAGTTTATCATTTGGTTTCTCATTATTCTGTTGCTAACATGGAACACTTGAAGAAATCAAGTAACAATCAATTCCTTGGTGAGGAGCATATAATGATCTCTTTGGTTTTGGTGGGAACAAGTGTCAAATAATACACAAACTCCTCAACCTTTTCATGATAAGATAAGTGTTTAGGAATGTACACGAATGTATCAAAATAACTAACAACACAGTTAGAACCTTAAATTATTTTACAACCCTTTGGAAACAAAATGTTGTTTAGAAATGCATCTCGATAACTAGCAATAGAAGGTAAAAAATAATGTATTTTTGATAGCCCCCTGAATAACAAAAAGCTAAAACCTACTATATTTTAGGCAACCCTTCAAAGTTTGGACCATAATGATCCTACTAGCAATTGATGTCTTGACAACGCTCTCAAGCTACATTGGAAATGTAACAGAAGAAACCCTTGCTAAAACTGAAAATAAAAACTTCATAAAAATTTAGAAATGTTAGTTATGGTCATTTTATACTCGAAGGAAATTTTATGATTATTTCAAATAGTGTCATTTGAATTAGTAAAAGGAGATAGGTTTCCTACAAGAAACCATCCATTTTTCATGACGTTATGTAATTTCCGTCTCTTAAAATGAAGACAAATATGTTCAATTAAATTCTGAAAATTTTATTATTCTCTTAATGTAGCTCCCAAGGTTATTTAAGAAAATCATTACCCATGAAGTCACTCCTCGAGGTTCGTTAAGAAAATTATTTACCCTTGCAAACCCCCAAGTTCAAGGGCCAGTTTCTAAGTTATTCATTCTAATTAAACTACCACTACAAAATGACACTTAAGCGACCCTATCTACTCAACATGGAAACTTATTCTTCATCGTGGGGTTGCATACAGAATGACATTGTCAAGTCAAACCAAAAATCTGCAAACCCTAAATTTATCAGACCGTGATGATTTTAATGAGACCCCGGAAAAAACACATGGAAAACCACAATCTATTCCAGAATATTATTTTTACTTAAAAGATAAGATTGAAGACGAAATATATTATTTGATGCCTAAAATATATAGCCAGGAATGGCTGACTTAAGACAACTGCATTAAAAATTTTGGGTACGAAACCTCAAACTAAGTAGAAAACATGAATATATGAAGCTCGCATCTAGAGAAATATTTTGGACCAGAAGGATAGTGGGCATAGTGGAGCGCATGTCTATGAACCTATCTTGTTCCGTGTATTGATCATGCTCCTTACAATCCTCATAACATCTTCTATGAGGAGGGCCTTGACTCCTTCTAGGGATGTAGCTTCTTCTATGGCTCGGGTTTCCTCCCATTTCGCCCCTTGTGGAAGAGTTTGATATGAATCAAATGTGAGAGAATCTATGAACAAATATTTACACAGATAACATTGCACTCTCGCTTGTTGTGGCTATCTAGCTAATGTGTCAAATGCTTTCTTGGAAGTAATGTGACAGTCCCCAGATTCGTAAATGGAGAGAGGGCAAAGGAATGAACTTAAGTGTGTGGAAAAATAATGGTTTATCTCAATTCTTTAACTCACATTAAATTCATATAAATTAGGTAATTATTTATTATTAAATTGGGATATTATATGAATTATTTATTTATTTATTTATGTTAATTTATAGTCGTTTTTAATATATTCTTGTTAAATATAATTATTATTGTCTCAATATTTTTGTTTATTTTCTATTATTATATTTTAATTCACTTTAAATATGTTAAAAATATGCTTTCATCTTCATGTGTGGAGGTTATCTATTTGCATATTCAAATAGTTTTTTTTACCTTTATATGTGGTGGTTATATAGTTGCATATTCAAAGAGTTTTGATGTAGCTTTTTCCATCTCTGAGATCTATTTTACAAACTTTTAAAATATAAAAATAAAACAACAAAAATATACCCAGAGGAGTGGTTATTCCTTCAAACAACAATAATGAAACCCTCTAACTGTTGGTCTTTGATTCTCGTAGATGATCTATTATTGTAAACCCTTGAGGATCTCAATTAGAGATAATCCTCTCATACCATGTAAATTTTTTATAATTCAAGAGGACATTGTCCTATGTTTCTTTCTCAAATAACTCAGATCTTGAATTACATTAATAACTAAAAAAAATTATGAACATGCAACAATCACACATATAGCTAGAAAACCTAAACAGAAGACACGGAATAGTTTTTCAAGTACATACATAATTTTTTCCTTCAAATCATCTTATCATTAATGATAAAAACTTACAAGGATACATCAAAACTAAGGTTTTCAGCTTCCTAGACACTCAGATCTACTCTATCTCCTTGTTGGATACTCAGACCCACACTTTACTGAATTGTTGTACAACACTATTCAATATGGATTCTGATCTGACCTTGGCTCCTCTCTTGTGCTTTCAATTTGATCAACTGATATTTCTCTAATCTCTTGTCTTTTTGATGTCGAAAAATGTTTGCATACAACTTCTCTCATCTTGTTCTATTTATACTCTCATACTCTAATTGAGAAAATTAATCTCCCTTATCTTAGCAACTAATCTCCTTAATCTGAGCAATCACCTTTTCTCAACACTTATGTGTACAACTAAGATTAGATCAAATACAAGTCAATAATATTCTGAAAATACCTACAATATTTCATTTATATTTTTAAGAGTTAGGAGATCTAGTGAAATTGATCTTACACTTTTATTCACTAAGTGAAATTACAAGATGGTATTATTTCACAATTTCACTAGGTGGTCACCAAAAGTTGTCTTAACCACTTCTCACACATTCACACCTTACATGTGTAATAAATTCCTACATGAGTTACACTTATCAACATACCCTGTATACCTTGTACCTAGTTCCAAATCAAGGTAATGGTCTTAGCGGAATGCCATTTCTCACATGATTCTTGTCACATTGACTTTTTTCAGACATATAACAACAAGTGTGATTTATTTTAGATTGGACTCTAGTAATAGGTGAAATATAATTGCTGCTTCATGTGAGACTTATTAGAGGAATAAAATAGAGACTATGAGAAGTCCAGGACTAATATATAGGAATCTTCACTTATAAACAAAATTTTTGTAGCAATTTGGATAAGAGATGTAGCACACCTGAAGATTCCACATTGAATAATAGCTAAGATGAAGAAATTTCATGGCAATGTGGAACAATCTCTTTTGAGGAAACTCTCACCTTCAAATCAGAGGTCCCTTGAAGAAGTATCCACAAGGGACCCTGATTTTGATAGCCAGATCTTATGTAGAATTGTGTTATAAACAATTGAATGCAAAATATCATTCCTCACAATGGATTAGTTGCCTCAGGACTTAAGGCCAAATGATCACCCTAACATGGATATTATGTAGAATAGTGTTATAAAAACCTGAATGCAAAATATCTTTCCTCACTATGGATCAGCTTCGTCATGAATTAAGGCGAGATGATCAACCTAACAAGAAGCTATAAAATCCTTGGATTAATAGCATGTTGCAGATGATTGCATTCTCAATATTCAAAGCGAACTATCAAGTTTGATATAGATATTGATGTTGTCTATCCAATAATACGATGATCATCTCCTTCACCAATCATATGCCTTGATTTAAAGACAATTTATCGATAACTACTCATTAAGATAGTACTATCTACACAGATTATCCTCCTTAGTATCTGGCATAATAAATTCCTTTAATTCTACACACAGTGGTACTCATGATATACCATAATGTTGACGGATAGGTATTACTCTATATTCAAGGCCTTTAGTGTGCCCTCTTATTCTGCAAAGCTATGGAGCATCTAGCTTTTTCCATCAAAGCCATATTCCCATTCATCTTTTAGGTGGGCGCTAGAATATAGAACTTGGAAGGGGCTTTAACACCACCTTCATTGATCATTTCATAACGAAACTTCTAGTGTATCAAAGGGGCGTAGTGTACCTCTCCTAACACTTGCTACATTTTTCATGTTGTCTTGCTGATGAAATTCACGAAATAAATTGACAGAGGTTGAATTGTGACAAACGAACTACAACACCTATCAGGAATCTTGATCACAACAAACTCCTTCAATTTTAGAAAATTGTTTGGGTGATATGAAGATCAACGTTGCCTTTAAAATGAAAACATGACTTGGTTTGCATCTCTCTCATGATAGCCACAAGTATTCTTCAGACCTATCACAAATCTAGTTAGGGATGTGATTAAACTGCATCTCTAATAGTCTTCATTTTTTTTTTTCAATTTTGAAACCCCTTTCAACATCTGCAACATGTTCTTGTTCTTTGCCTACATCATAAAATAACTTCTCATCGGAAAACACAGAGGGTCCTTTATTTAAGTTGAATTAAATTAAATCATAAATATTGCATGCTCGAAGATCAATTTTCTATCAAAATAAAAAATATGAGATGGTTCAGAATTTGATTTTTTACAATCAGATTCTTCATTATGTTCACATTCACTAGCAGGACAACCCTGGTAGCTTCCTCCTAGATCTGGCACATTATTGTATTCAAAATGGTGAAGGATAACTTATTTAGTAGAGTATTTATCCCTAGACCAAACAACACAGTTCAATGCAAATTTTGGGCTTGTGTTATACCTAAATGTAGTAGATTTATCACAAGAAGGTTTTTTAATAGTCTCATTCATGGTGAGCAAGAAGTCCTTCCTTTTCTAAACCCACGAGCAAATGTTGGTGGGTGTCTCTAAAAATATGCATTTCCGGGCCCCAATATTTGAGAAAACATCTAATGAGAGCCATCATAGAAGATATGCTCTTGAGGATGCATAAGTGATTGAACTAGTCTTTCTGCTTGTCCTCGAAAGAAAGAAGAAATATCATGGCATCTTCTTGTCTTTCATTAAATTTTGAAATATCCAAATAAATCAAATTCGTGTGAAAACAAGCATTAAGAGGAAACAACCAAACAAGCAATTGAAAGAACTCGACCCATATACTTTAAGTAAACAAAACTTTTGAGGAAATTTGATAAAATCCCATGGGAAATAGTGTTCAAATTAAATATCTTTGGATAAGCAAGGGTTTGCAGAACATTTATCACAATATTGAGTTAAACTAAGGGTGTATGTAGAATTAACATAAATACCTCCACGAGAGGAGGAACACACAAAGAGGAATGAAATGTAAAATCCTTACCGCCTCAGTAAATTGGATTACGAAAGAGTTGCCTCTCATGGCCAAGCCCTGCAGACACTCCTTGGCTACTTTGGCATGCTCAATGGGCTTGAAATACACAAATGCATGGTTCCACTGGAGGTAAACGACTATGTTTTCGATCTCCCCAAACATGATGAATGTTTCCATGAGCATAAGATCTTTTGTCTTTCTAGACACATTACCTAAACATAGATTGTGAGAAGGAGTGGTTCCTCCTCCTCAACTCCCTTCGCTTAAATGGAATTCTCTAGTGGTGGTACCCGACAAGGGTCATGGTTGAAAGGAGTTGAAGCACATTCTACATGAAAAAAGAGGTCCTTTTAGTTAAGGAATTGGAGGAGAAGAATCAAAAGAAAAATCAATGCAAATGAATTTCATATCTACATTTACTGATTGCCACAGAGCAGGCTATAGAGCAGTGCCTCTTCGATTGGCCATCGATTCCCCGAGGATGCATCTCACAACCCTCCTTTAATCACTTATGAACAAATGTATATGAGTCACGCACTAGGAATCGTGTGCTCACCCTAGCCATGGGCAACATTTTTATTCTCCTCTTACCATTTAGTGCCTTGATAACTCTGGTGTGAAGAAAGAAAATTTTTATAACCCTCTTAACCATCCATGCCCTAAAAACTTCCATTCTAAAGAAAGAAATCCTATAGTCCTAAAATGCTAAGAAGAGACCAGAAATTGGAAACTGTGAGCCATTTTTAATTTAAAATAATTGGGAAGTGAACAAATTAAGACACAAATTTAATTTTAAGATAAAAGGATTCTTAGCGAGGAGAAGTTGGAAAAGGTGAGTGATTTTTTATTTAAAATAATTGAAAAGTGAATAAGTTAATATGAAATTCTAATTTTAAGATCAAAATATATTTTTGTGTTAAATAAATTTCTTAAAAGCATCATGGTAATGGTGAAAAAATATATTAAAGAAATAAATTTATTTTAAATAAAAATACATTAAAAATTAAATAATTTATTTTAATATTTTTTAATTACATTTTTTAATAGACAATTATTTTTTGACTTTTCTTAAAATAATATGAAAGAATATATATAATATATATATATTATATATATATATATCATATATTTTAAAATGTTCTTTTAATTATACTTTTGTTCTTTAATGAAATATGAAAAATATATTGAAAAATAAATAAATTATTTTAAATGTTTGTTTTTTCAATTAGATGGCTCTTTTTATTAAATTAAATTAGTTGTAGTATGCTTATTCAACTTCTCCATTCTAAGCTTTCCCATTCTGATGCAAGTTATTCTCATATTTCCCATTCTCATGCTAATAGGAATTTTAATGTTATCTCAATTTATGTGTTTAGATTGGACTTTGGAGGCATTATTCAAGGCTTGAGGCATTCATTTACACATACACTAATACTCAACAATCATTCATCACCAAAGGAGCATCTTGAATTGATTCAGCAACTCCTTAGAGCATTTTTTATCCCACTTCCATAATTTGTTGCTATGTTTCGACATGCTTTATTTGAGTTATGCTCAGTGACCCAAAAAATTGCCATTTATAGTATCGATCACGACTTGAGTTTTTGTATATTGTCCCTAGACGATAGTTTTGAGAGTGATTCTACGGAGAATGAACCATGCTTATTGGCATGATGGCATGACCATGCTTATTGGATGCTTATGGTTAGATTTAAATAAATCGCATTGGATTGTGCTAGCTCAAGTGGTTTATACCATAGGATTGTGCAATCCAATAACCTCGCATCATCCAAATGATGTGTGAATGATTTGGTGGAAAGAAAATGGGAGAGACAATAGTTTACCGATATCGACTAGATCCATTACCAATTTACCTTGTGTTGGAAGAAGTCAATCCACTACCATAAGCCCTCGATAATATGATCTTACACACAACCAATCAATTAACTCCTTTAGTATCTTTTAGAGAGTTTTTTCTTAGCGCCCTATCCCACTTCCAAAATACATTGCTATGTTTCAACATGCTTTGTTGATTTTATGTTATGGAAAAGTTAATAGATCATTTTAAATAGGTTGGTAAACATAACTATGGACCGAACCTTAGTCATGAGTGAGTATGATGAGTCATGAAGATAGGGTTAGTTTTGAGACTGTCCTTTGAAGGATCTAGCTCTAACTATATGGAATCTATTGGGCTTCACTCATTACCTTTGAATACTACTATTCTCCTATCATGGTGTTTAAGCACATAACCATTGAAGGTAGTCGGTAAAGTTTCTTTAGTGAACTATCACATCAATAGCCCATAAAATAGCTTTTTGGGGCCCTACACTCTGGGTCTAACTAGAAAATTTGAGCTACAATGATAGGTGAGAGCTATGCATAGCCCACTAAATGTTTTTCAAGAGGTTATTAGTCTATTGCCTATAGAATTAGACTCTTTTTATTTGTAACTTAGTGAAATGGAAAAGTTGTGGAGACAAGATCCATTCTTCTTCTTTCATCGGGCCATGTCAACATTCGATGGATGGAAGTTTGGGGTAATGGTTACATACATACTATTGGGAAGACCATGAAGCAGGATGCCCATTTCCAGGGAATCTCATAGGTGTTAATGTTGGTTAAATTGATGCTAGATTGGCTGAACAATAATTGTCCTATAAAAAACCACATATGCAATGAACAAAGACTCATCTTCGAACATGTGAAAGAAATCCAGAGCCTAGTCAAAGACCTGATAAAGAAGGATACAATCCTGAAATGAAGAAGGCACCCCTGGTGCACTTTTCGAATTTATTTTGGTCCAAGGAACTAACACATGATGAAGCAGTCATTGCTACACAAATTTTGATTCTGATTATATTGGTCTATACCTTTCAAAATGGTCATGTTATTGATCCTTCTATTATAAAAACTATTTTTGAAAATATGATTGATCCACTTGAAAGGATAAGTGTAGAATACAGTGAGCCCTTAAAGACAAAGTTTTTGTAGCTAGCAATGCACTTGCTGAAGTATGTCATTAATGGTATTGTGGACCATAAAAAAGAACTTGAAAATTTAGTGGAAAACTATCTCACTCAAAAGGAAAGTGCCAACAGGTCGTGTACCTTTGTTATGTTTTGCCAATATCTTCAATCTCATGAATTTCCTGTGAAAACCATACTTAACACATTTCTTGAGCATTTAAAAATGTCCCAACAAAAGAACAAGGATATAGTTAACCGAGCTCTGCATATATTCATACCACAACTATCACAAATATTTCTCTTGGTAGAAATAAAGATACCTATAAGGATCCATTATATGAAGGAAATACTCGTTGAAGAGTGCCATTCAATCTCTAATTTGGTTCACATTTTCTAGCTTACTCATTGCATTCAAACCTGTTTTATAGCTACCAAGCCTAAATTATGTCATGGATGTTAAATTCTCTATGTCACCTTGGACTGTATAAAAACACTCCCCCTGAAAATAAACATCTAGCTATATAGCTCATTGCGCTTGTTGATGCATGGGAAAAGTAGCATCAAGAATAAGCACAGGCAGCATCAAACATAGAGGGGCATGTTCATTCCATGGATATGCAACTTTTGACTCCAACTGCAGGAGGTTACATGAGCAGAGTAATAGTACATGCAAAACAACCATTTGATGCTTCAGGCTTTCCAGATTCTTTGACGAACAAAGTTAAAAAATAAAGTGGCCTTCCTAACTTTGAACTGAAGGATAAAGAAATGTCTGCAATATATAAAGAGATGTGAAAGCTTCTATCAGATTCTTTAGAGGTCTGACCAATAGTTAATGTAAATCTCAATAACTTGGAGGCTATAAACCGTTCACAAGAAAAATACTATGGATGGAAATCCCACATCTAAAATACATTTCCTTGAGAACTATAAAAAATTGAATGAGATCCCCATACAAGAACCAAAAAAGGGGGTAAAATTTTTGGAAAGATATATCATCTTCTTACTATTTAATTGGATATTACCTATGTTGGAAAGTAGGAAACAAGGCTAGTGTCCACGTGGCTACAAACTTTTTGATAGGCAAAGAGGTACACGACAAAATTATAAGTGAGCTCATGGAGGCTTTTAAGCTTTAAATACATTTAGCACCTAGTAGATCTATATTTCCCACACATTCACCAAATTATCCCTACATTACGCCTAGAGTAGAAATATCAACTTGGGGTTAATAAGGCTAACAACAATCCAGTGGGAGGAGATGAGACTTCAACTAAATAAGGCTAGAATCAAGAGAATTTGAGAAGAGTATTCAAATGCTCGGAGTTAAAATCCAACCTAGGGTACCTACTCAATTAAATGTGCATATGAATTGATTTTTAACAACCAACAAATCCAAGACGCACCACCTTCGTAGCGGATAATTATCTGGAAGGTCAAGGCTTCCCCCAAATACATCTGCTTCACATAGTTCGCACCAGAGAATACCATTTTCACATGCAATAATATTCAATGAAAATATTTGGAAGGCTCAAACAAATGTACTCTACGTGAAAGAGAGATGGTAAATCACTTGTTCATAAATTTCCACTTCTATCTAGACGTCTAAAGCACCATTATGGCACCTTCCCTTTTAAAGGAAACTAGGTAGTGAATTCACTAAAACAAACCCCTCATTGGATTATCATAAGGGAAAAAGGAAAGATTCTTGGTTGATTGATTCAAGAGCAACATGCCACATGACTTTCTAAAGAGATTTCCTTGAAGAATTCACTGAGAACCAATGGATAGGCTATATACTTTTAACATTAATCTCAATTACTTGACAAATTTGACAATTGCCTGGAATGGATTTCAGATTCAATAGTTATTTAATAATTACTTGTTGGAGAAGAAGAATTGCATGTTTGATCGTTGGGAAGTATCATCCCTTGTACATGGTCTGAATTTTGTTGCCTTCTACATTGGATACTTATTGGTTTGGTCAATGAATATTATATGTCATGTTTTGATAATTTAAGTGTGCAATGACTTCGAGGTTTATAATAAAAAATCCTTGAACGTGGATATATGTAATTTTCTACGAGTCCATCTCCTCAAATTTTCTCATCGATTTTCTGCTTTAAATAGATTAGAATTATTGCATTCTTGCATTCAGTATAGCTACTACTCCAATAGGTGCACCCATTATTGTAATGATCACACACATATCATAGTACTTACACACAACTAAGCATGGGAGCTGAGCCTAAATTTGAATTGTCCTCTCATACCAAAATTTGGGAGGTCACTTTGGGACCTCATACTAGCAAGAGTCACGAATTATTGTGGGGAAAATTTTCGTTATCAACAAGTATGTGAATTATGGAATCAAGGTGCATAATAAGGTTGAGAACAAAAAATTTGGTCATTTGAGTCCTTAAGATGGATCCTAAGGATTTTCTCCAGAAATTTTCAAGATGGGAGAAGTAGCAAAAATGATAGATAAAGTTGATTCCTCCAAATATTCAACTCTAAATATTGCTGAAAAATAATATATTGATCCAACTACAATTATTTATACTTTCATCTTGGATCATATCTAAAAACATATGAACAAATTTATTTACCTAGAGAATCTAAGTAGAAGGCCTACTCACATTTCTTAGAAGAACATAATATTCCATCCTCAAAATCCTCCACCTCCTTAATTTAAAAAATAATTTTAGGGCATGGAAAAATTAGTTGTAATCCTACCACACCAATAGGATTTTTGCTACTTGTTTTATCAAGAAATATAATTCTATTAATGAAACAGGATGGCTATGTAATCAACAAATGTTAATACTCAAAATAGTTTTTTGAAAAAATTCCATCACCTAAAGAGAACCTATAGATGAAGGAGATACTAGAGATGAGGCTCCCATAATAGGTACAACTTAACCTCCACCCATCAGTATCCCATTCTAATAGTTTGAGTTAATTTGATTGTCCCTCTTTAATTCATCCATCAATACAATGCATGAACTCTTGAAGCCTAATATTTTCATATATTGAAAACGCTTGGTTGATCCAATCCCTCTACTCTAGTACTTCTCACATGGATACGTTGTCAATATATTGTGTGTAAACTTAAGATAATTTGTGATCCTATTTCTAGTTTTATGAATTAAATATTCTCATCCATTCTCTACTTTATTTGCTATAAACATGAGAAAGAGACATAAAAACCTGACTTACTAGTGATGGGACTTTTTGATAGTCCACAACATCATAAGATAATCAATATAAATATCACTAAAAGTAAACCCATCTTAAATAGTTATCAATTTAATAATTCATTATATGGTTTAATATATGTTATTTTCTAAATAAACCATGGTTGATATTAATTTTGTTAACAAGCCCCAAAATATGTTTCGTACTTTTGAATGAGAAACTAAATACATTTTTCTTCTTAATTCACCATAGTTGTTTCTCCATGAACATAACTTATGGTTGACGAGATTTATAAGGAAACAGCATTGGTCAGGAAGAGGTACAATAATGGGCCTTCTGCTTCAATGTTATCAAAACTAGACAAGTCATCAAAATGGTCAACCCCAAAATCTGAACTAGACTAGAGGAAACAAAACTAGACCAAAAAGTTGATTATTCAAAAAATACATAAAACATTCAAATTTTAGGGAAAATCTTGTACATTCATCTGCATCCATACGGTCAACCCTAGAATGTGAACCAGAGTGCAGCCAATTTTTTTTTTAGTAAAAGGTTATTCAAAAAATACATAGAACATTCAAATTTTAGGGAAAAACATATATATTCATTTGCATCCATGTGAATCCAAATGATTTATATGCAAATATATAATGTTTCACATTTTTGTAGTATGTAGGAGTGCATATAACCAAAACAACACCAACTACATACATCTTTGAACTATAATACATCAACAAATGTTCTCAAAATGAACTCTAGAGTCGAAAACTAAGCATAGTACTAATGAGTGACTATAGCGACATATTTGATAGTCTATAATTTAGAATTTACAATATTGTGATATGGCACTAGTCTCTCGTTGTGGTTTCATTGATTGTTTAACCCCTCTGTAATGACCCTAGTGAAAATGTACACCTTCACTAAAGCCATGGAGATACTCGTGTCATGACAAACGAGTTCAACAATCAATGCCACCAACATTAAGGTAGATTCATCTAGTGCTATTGATTCAATGCCACTTGCATACCATCATACATCATAGAATCCAATGGACACCTTGCAATCCTATCAATCCTGAAATCCTAAAAACTATTTAACCCTTCTAAATTTTGAATGGGATCTAAAATTTGACTTTCTCCAAACTGAATGAAGTTGGAACCACTCTGAAACAACCTGAAACAATTAATGTTAATATTCAAAATTTAAGTAAAATTTGACATTATCCTTACCTTTCCTTTTCAAAAAGGAAATATGGGAGAATCTCAACTTTTACTTTAACTTTAAAAATTAAATATTACCATTCATTACTAGGGTTAGGTGTTGTAGGGCCCTAGGGTTAAGATAATTTTTTTTCCTTTTAAGTATTTTTTACTAAAAAAATAAAATTTGGTGGCCATTAGCTATGTTGCACTACATTCTTTGAAATTGGCCAGTTTAGTAGATAACTAGTCACTTTGGTGTTTTAATGTTAGTTCAATACCAGACCATCCTTAGCCTATTTGAACCAATAAACTAGATTGGTACAACTCTAAAACCATTGGGACCAGCCAATTCGACTAGTTCTTGGCTAGTTCCAATAAGAGTGTGTTATTCATATCTTCCTCTCAAGTCATTTTATTGGATCCTTTCAAGAATGATGATTTGGAGAGGCCATAAATTGTCGGACTGCTGTGAGCACCTAAGATCATAAGTAGTTAAGCCTTGACAAACATAAATTTGCAAGGAACTAGTATAGACCTCCCAAAACATATTTAGTGAGGATGTGCATGCAAGGAACTATTATAGACCTTCCAAGATAGTTACTGAGGACGTGAATGACCAAAAAGTATCAGAAAAAAATATTCACCCTCAAAAACCCTACACAAAACATTGAACTATGGTGCAAAACAAATTGTTGTTAGGCTATTAATGCTACCAACAATCATTCCCTCTCCAATTTCACAAGAAGCTCCTATTGAAGCTACGTCCTCCACTATGGTTTTAGTAAGTTCTTACAATAGTGTGAGCTACAAGAAATTAAAAATTCCTTAGAATCTCCACCAATATTAGGGAAGTTGACTTCTCTTCATGCACCAACTATTTTGGGTTGATTGATGAGTTAACTGGATTATCACTGAGTTTGACTAAAGTCCCACTTCTTAAATGACCTTCCACTAGTTCCTCCAAAATTTGGAACTAGTATAACTGACAACAATGTGAGATAATTGACCTTTATTGCTACAAATTAGCAATGGCATATGAATAACTGAACTCCAGCTCCTCTAATTTGAATTTACTTAGTATAGGTGATAGAAGCCATGTCACACAAGTCAACATCATCCAAGTTGTCTGTTGACATGGAGATTCAATTTTTCTCAATTTAACCAAGGAAAAATGAAATTGAGAATTCCTTGCTACATTTTTGAACATATAGTTTAATAGAATGTATTACTTTCACTGTGAACTTCGCATAGTTCATATGTTAAGTTCTTAAGGTTTTGGGTTGATGTGGTTCTATATGTTGTGTATATAAAGAATATGTGTCCATCTAATGCTATCAGAAACAAGACTCCCTATGAAATGTGGTATGGCCACATTCCCTCGGTGAGGCATCTCAGGGTTTTTGGTTCGTCTTATTATGCCTTCATACCTAAGGAATAGAGAAACAAACTTAGTGGAAGGAGTCACAAATGTATCTTATTTGGGTACTCATAACTCCAAATCATACCATCTCTATGATGAAGTGAATAACAAGTTTATAATATCTAGATATGTGATCTTTCTTGAATGTTCCAAGACACACAATGTTTTTGAGTAGCAGCTTAATCGTTTGGATATATTTGAACATGCAATGTGTTTTCAATATTTTGATAGTGAAATTCCACATCTCCTTCTCTTAGTGTTAGGATATTCCGACACATAGGAGTAGTTAAGTATAGCTTGGTCTAGTATAAAGTTAGGTAATGTGTGTTTCTTTACTATGTACATTTGTAACTTACAATCTGACGGTCATGATATGTAGTGATCCGATAGTTCATTCTCTCCTCAGTATTACCGACACTTGATCTGTGGCTTAACACCCGATTGGTCCATAAATTCTATTTAAAGTGCATGGAGGGTCATTTGTAGGTTAACCGTTCACGAGAGAAGCTTATGTAAATTTTCATTCTTTTATTAATAAATTGCCTGAAGTGGCCGCGTTGGCTCAGGCCGTGGACCACGTCAAAATACTGGTGTATTGATCTGTGATCTGTTTGTGAGCGGTGTCTTTTGGTGTTCTGTCTCAGGAACTTACCCTATAAATTCCTACATGGTATCAGAGCTATTTGAGGGCCACGTCCGTTGGTGATCCAAATATGAAGCCAGTACAACTGCATTCGACTGCCATCTCCTAGATCTGTTGTTTCTGAATGCTTTTGGGCCAAGAGGACTGCTCTGTTATTTTAGGAGCATCTGTTCCAGTGAGGAAACTCTTTCATTTCACGCGAAAAGGTTTCTGGTAGCCCTAGCTGCATCATTTTTAAGATCTAGAGGTATACAATGTTTATTTGCAGTTTACAGTTATATTCTCTCTGTTTATTTCAGTTTCGATTTATTTAGCTCTTTTTTATTACGTGATCTATACCTTTCATTTCTACGTATGCTCTTTGCCCTGCGACTCTCTGCGATTTGGGCAAATCAGAAACAGAAAGGAAGGATTTTTCTCATGCGTATGCTCTTTTTTGCTGTGCCTTAGTGTGATCTCGGAAAATCAGAAACATTGAGGAAAATATTTAGTTTCCGGGTAAAGCTAACTTTAAGCCATAAGGCTTGTTTTTTTTGTATGTCCGTGTTGGGTTTTGTGTTTTTGTTTTGCGGGGAGAAAAAGAGCTTTCTCATGTAGGCACGCAATCCAAAGCATCAGTGACCAAAAGAAAACAAAGCCCCCCCACCACCTCTCTCTCTCTTTCTCTCTCTCTCTCAAACTTTTTGTTTAGCTCACTTGGTTCAAAGATAATTTATGAGAGTAGAGGTCTTGGGTTCAAATCTCCTTTTTGTTGAAAAAGGGGCATTTTTTTTCATTTCCGCACATTCCCGCACTTCGTCAGCGCCTTCATCAACGCTTTTTCAAAACGTCATAACTTCTTCATCCGGAAGCCGTTTTCAGAGCCGTTTTTTTTTAACCAGCCTAATTTTTCGAGATCTTTCCATTGGAACACTTGGTTTCAGCATATATAGCTTCAATTTCTGTTAAAATGGAAAGTCCATGCCAAGTTATTCTTGACAGCACCAACTACTTCCAATGGTGGTCCTACATTGTGGATTTACTTA
>APFE030548410.1:48177-71484 GCA_000404065.3 Pinus taeda
ACATCATCAGGACAGTTTTGAAAAACGTGCCTCTTGGCACGCCTCAGCCCCTCTACAGCTTGTGCATAGTGATTTATGTGGTCCACTTTCAGTTTTTTCCTTCTCTGGCTACAAGTATTTCTTATCTTTCATTGATGATTTCTCCAGACGCACTTGGGTATACTTCTTAAAACTCAAGAGTGAAGTATTTAACAAATTCTTGGCCTTTAATGACTTTGTTGAAAAACATTCCGGACATCAAATTCTTAAGCTAAGATCTGATAATGGCAAAGAGTATGTTAAAAATGACTTCATCAACTTTGAACTGAGAATGGAATTCAAATGCAACATAATGTTCCATATACTCCACAACAAAATGATGTAGCTGAAAAGAAGAATCACACCTTATAGGAAATGGCTAACTGTATGCTTCAATCTAAAGAACTTAGTCTTAACTATTGGGCAGAAGCAATTATCTGTGCAAATTACATACTAAATCACACTCCTACTAAGGCTCTAAAGAATATCACTCCAGAAGAAGCATGGAGCTCAATTAACCAGATGTAAGTCACTTTCATGTTTTTAGAAGTGAAGCATAGGCCCATATTCCAGATGAAAAACATAAAGATTTAGAACCTAAGAGTGAAAAATGTACTTTTGTTGGATATTCTGAAGATGTAAAAGGATATAGATTATTCCATTTAAATCCAAAAATGTTATCATTAGAAGAGATGTAAAATTGATGAAAATAAATCAACCTACGAGCCTAGTCCGGCGCATGCGCCACCTCTCCTATCTCTTATACTTTTGAAAACATTTCTTCTTCAGATCATGAAAGTGAGGATGACAATCCTCCCCCACCTTCTCAGGATCCTCAACTTCCAAAATGGGTCCGTGCTACTCGGGATGCAGCAGGTGATCCTACAGATCAGCGACGTACACGTTCTCAGTTCGAAAGAGCCTCTTCTTTACTGGCTCAAGTCCAGCAAATCATGATCCTGACACCTTTGCAGAAGCCTCAGGCCATCCACATTGGGACGTAGCTATGAATGAAGAATATCATTCATTATTGGCAAATGATACATGGGATCTTGTTCCTCTACAAAGGGACGAAAACTTGTTAAATGAAAATGGGCTTACAGAACCAAGTATGGACCAGATGGGAAAGTTGATAAACAGAAAGCTCATCTTGTTGCTAAGGGATTTTCACAGGTTGAAGGCATTGACTACACTGAAACCTTCTCCCTTGTTGCCAAAATGAACTCTATCTGCCTTGTTTTTTCCCTTGCTTCCTCTTTAAAATGGGAAGTCCATCAGATGGATGTTAAATCTGCCTTCTTGCATGGGGACTTGCATGAAGAAATCTATATGGAACAACCCATTGGCTTCATCCAAACCGACTCCAGCCTTGTATGTCGACTTAAGAAATCTCTTTATGGTCTCAAGCAAGCTCCTCGGGCTTGGTATGCCAAAATGGATAACTTTCTTTTAGAATCTGGATTTTCTAGGTGTCATTCTGACAATACTGTCTACACCAAGATAGTGGGAAACTCTCTTATCATCCTTGTTCTTTATGTTGATGATCTTATTCTTACTGGTAGTGATCCCATCCTTATAAACCATGTGAAGTCCAGCCTTAAAAAGAAATTTGAAATGACAGACTTAGGACACTTACACTATTTTCTCGGTCTTCAAGTCTTGCGATCCAAGGAGGGTATTTCCCTTTCCCAGTCCAAGTATGCTTGTGATATTCTTCGTCATTTTCACATGGAAGATTGTAAGCCAGCTCCTTCTCCCTTTCAGTCTGGAGTCAAACTTTCAGTCTCTTGTACTTCTCCTGGAGTTGATGCTACCTTATACCGTCAACTTGTAGGAAAACTCTTGTATTTAACCCATACTCGTCCTGACCTTTCCTTTGCTGTTGGCCTTGTTGCTCGTTTTATGCAAAACCCCCGTGAAAGTCATTGGAAAGCAGCTAAAAGAATACTTCGTTATGTTCGAGGTATAGTTCAGTTTGGAATTCATTACAGTGCCGAAGCATCTCCTCTATTGGTTGGTTTCATTGATTCCGATTGGGCTGGTGACCCTGATGATTGGAAGTCTACTGCCGGCTATGTGTTCACTCTTGGTTTAGGACCTATTACATGGGCTTGCAAGAAACAATGTGCCATTTCTTTCTTCAGCAGAAGCAGAATATCATGGTGCTGTAGAAGCTAGTAAAGAAGCCTTGTGGCTTCGTCACATCCTATCAGAGTTTGGCTTTCAGCAGCAGCATCCGACTACACTTTGGTGTGATAATTAAAGTGCCATTCAACTATGCAAAGATCCAGTCCAGTATCAGCGTATCAAACACATTGAACTACACATGCACTTCATAAACTCATTCATGACCATGTTCTTGAAATTTCAATAGATGATCAAGTTGCAGACAACTTTACAAAGGCTCTCATGGAGGCGAAGTTTACTAAACTTTGATTTCTGGTTGGAGTTCAGGAAGTTGTCACTAAGGGGGGATACGCTCTAGTGCCTCCTTCCTTCTCCTATTGTGTCATATTTGTAAATCCTTCAATCCAATCCCAAGTTGTTCTTAAGGGGGGATGTTAGGATATTCTGACACATAGGAATAGTTAAGTATAACTTGGTCTAGTATAGAGTTAGGTAAAGTATGTTTCTTTACTATGTATATTTGTAACTTACAATCTGACAGTCACGATATGTAGTGATCCGACGGTTCATTATCTCCTCAGTATTACCGATACTTGATCTGTGGCTTAACGCCCAATTGGTCCATGAATTCTATTTAAAACACATGGAGGGTCATTTGTAAGTTAACCGCTCACGAGAGAAGCTTATGTAAATTTTCATTCTTTTATTAATAAATTGTCTGAAGTGGCCACGTTGGCTCAGGCCATGGACTGTTTCCCTCTTTGAGGGTTTTAACCACATCAAAATACTGGCGTATTGATCTATGATCTGTTTGTGAGTGGCTTCCTTTGGTGTTCTATCTGAGGAACTTACCTTGTAAATTTCTACACTTAGCTCTATACTTGCTATGAAGAGCCTTGAAGAAATCAGGTTGAAGGAAACTCCTTCCCTTGCTTTGTGAGCAAAGAGCTAAGAGACTAATAGGAGCCGGTAGCTAAATCGAACAAGGAGTGAGGGTACATGCAAGATACAAAGCAAGGCTTAATGCAAAGGAGTGTACTGACTATATACATTTAATCAAACATATTCCATCCCACTTAGGATGCCTTGCATCATGCCTGGTTAGTCATAAGATCATGTTGGTCACAACCTTCCAAGCTTAAATGAACAAGTGGTAATACTCTTCATCTTCTAAGGTATGTAATAAACAAGCGAAAGGGAGCAAGACATGTAGAGGAAACACATGGAATGACTTTCAGTGCTTGCAACCATGAATGTCATTAAAGACAGAATGATACGACAATGATAAGCATTCCTTCAAGCTACACTAAGAAGTGTATTTCAAAATATGTGCTTTGTTTTCCATACCTACTCTCCAAAGGGTTATGCATGATATGGATCCTTCATGTGGTCCTGATATTCTATCATAAATTTGGTTCCTTGGTATGTTCATCTTTCTCCTTAGCTCCTTAAGAGGCATCTAACATGTCATCCTTCTTCGTGACTCCTAAGAGACATAATTGTGTAGTTTCAGCGTGCAATGATTGTTGCAGGATGAGGCCTTGGGAGGACACACCTACACAATTTTAGGATGCAACGCAAACTGGGTAGTCAAGGGACAAAATTGCATAGTTTGTTAAGATAATGGGTTCTAGCTCAGGGAAGTGTTAGAGTCGGTCTGCTCAGCCCTCCATGAGAGATCAAAATCTCTTTTGTTGCATTTCATTTTTAAGAGTCCCACCCACTCATCTGAATTCCATTAGGCACATGGATCATCTATTGAGAGTGATTTTCCTCATGTCCCTCATGTTATTTACCTCATGGTTCATGTTTGTTATTTAAAAAAAAAAGGCATATACAGTCTTCTATTCAATAAAATTTGAAAATGTTGTCTTTAGGGTTTCATGGTCAATTAGGTCAGGTTTCCTTTAGGGTTTCATCAAATAAATGTGTCGAAGTGTCGAATAATCACCAGCACGCATGAGGAGGTTTCCTTATCAATAAATTTCATTGACAACTATTCAAAAATGTGTTTTTCCTCAAAACTCTGTTTTGAGGAAGACACAAAGTATTTAGCATTTATTGTAATAAAATCATGTAAATTTTGTTCTTTTCATTGCAGATTCCTTCATTTGCACCCTGGTTTCTTTCCTTAGCCTAAGAAGTTCCAACTCCTACAGAAAACAAGCAAAGTTCAGCTCATCTAGTTCATCCACAAAGCCAAAAGGTGAAAAAGTCTAAAAAATAGAGTTTGAAATCAAGTCATGTTGAAAACATTGTAAAAGTGGGTTTCATGAGCCAAAATCTTAAAAGCTCTTGGTTTATAAGAAATGCCTTCATTTCGAAAGATCATTTGTAAAGAGAGAAGCAAGAGAGAGCAAATTTGATGAGCAAGTGAGAAGTTGGGTGACTTTGGGCGAAAATTTCTTGGTGCGGTGCACTAAGCAGGAGGTGTGGCGCACTAGTGAGGCGCGGTGCACTGGGCACAAACACACAGTGTTATTTTGCACAGGTGCGGCGCACTGGGGAGGCATAGTGCATTGGGTATGCTGCACAGCGCATACAGCTAAAGGGCCCAACAAGTTCTAGAACGGCCTCCAATCACCACAAATGCACAGATTTCCTTTGATTCAAGTAGGTTGAGCTCTAATTCTCCTGTTCATCAAAGTTTGGTAGTTATGCTATGATGGTTGATTTGTTGAGTGTCTAAAAAAATGATGAAACCCTATCATCTTAAATTCCTCAAACAAAGATTGCTGCCTAGCGTTTGACAACTATTTGTTTCCAATTCTATCCTCTTTCCATCATTCCCTTATCACATTTTTTCCTTGATTTAATTATTCCTTAAATTTCTCTACCCCCCTAAAATCCACTGATCCCTTATCCCAAGTTCCCTTTCCAAAATTTTCTATTGTAAAATCCCAAACCCTAACCTTGTACAAACTCCCAAAACTATCCCATATTTCCCTAAACAAATCTATCCCAACATTCCCAAATTTCCCACTGGTTTTTCCCCTCTCCTAACAGTCCCTTGTTTCACTATTTGCCCCCTGGTGACAGAGATCAAGCGCATCACCAAAAGGCAGTCCAACACAATTTTCATACATCAACACCTATTTATTCAAGCCAGTTTGTCTATCATGAGTTATGGCATCCAATCATTCATCTAATTATGAGGTGGAGACCCAAAAGTGACTCACCCATGGAGGAACATGCACCCCGGAGGTCTCACAAAGGTGGAAGATATATCAGAGAAGAACCAACCACCCTTACTAAATTGCACGCTTGCCCTCTTACTGTCTCAGTATCAGTCATGTTATGAGTTTTGTGAGAAATTTGCTAATATTCAATTTTATCATGGGTTGGCTCATCTATTTATACTACATTTACATGGTGATCAGGTCACTCTAGCTGGTGTCACCTTCACACCTACAACAGAATCCATCTCAATAGAAATCGGCATACCTAGCATTGGAGAACCATGGAACAAGAGGTAGAAAATTGATTGGCAGCATTATGAGCCATATATTAAGCCCGGTTTCTTGAGGAAGCTCAAGAGAGTGTTTCCTTTCCATTACCTCAGAGATGAATATGCTCCACTAATGAAATTAATCATGAAGTATTTCACGTGTGAGGGCCGATTCTCTTTCTTGTATGCTTATCACATTAGACTGCTAATGCATTTAACCTAGGTAAAGATGATGAACATCCCTTACTTCATGTGCCGAGACGTAGAAAGGATGACCACCCTTGTGCAGCACAGGACCCCTCAGCAGTAGTTTAACAATATTTACCATTTTGCTCTCATCAAAATTGTGGTGGTTCATCACCTCGGATTATAGGGCATTACTTGGAATGGTTTCATCTCTCATGAGTTTTTCAGAGCTTCACAGGGACCTTCAGAGGCAAGGCATGAGATAGGTGGATCCTCCTATCAGCATGACGGCCATGAGACTCACACTGCTACTATGTCAATTTTCATTACTTATCAGAAGGGCACGAGACAGTTATTTCTTGCAGCAAAGCGAGTGTTATCTCCAACTGGGGTGGAAGGGCCCTCGCTTCCAACATTGGCACCACAGGTACAGGACAAAGGCAAGAGGCCAATGCAGGGCGAGGGGCCTTTAGGTGAGCGGGACTTTATTCTTGTTCAGGATGACGATACAGACATGCGCCCGTAAAGTGCACATCTTAGAGAGATCATCCAAGAGGAGTAGACAGAGATCAAAGCCTTGTCCCTCAACTTGGAGAGGGCTAAGTGGACTATGAAATACTTGGAGCAGAGAAACAAGTAGCTTGAAGAACAATAAGTGATTATGGAGTTACAAAACATCAGGGAGAATTGCCAAGCTGCCCAAAGGAGGAGGATTGAATTCACTTCATTGGAGCAAGAGATTAATGATGATTGGGAGTCTTGGCTCAAGAGAGTCAACAGACACTTAGAGAAACTAGTGGACAAGGCTGATAGGGAAAAAGCATTGTTGAGACACATGGCTCTCCACTACATGGCACGGAACAAGGTTTGCAAGGCTCGAATAAGGAATTTAAAGGCAAAACTAAGCAAGGCATCCAAAACGCAAAAGAAGAAAAAAGAGCATGATCGACTCTAGCTATTGGTCAAAGCGTCCTTGGCCCATCATAGCTCTTAATAGAGAAGGTAAGCCCAAATTTCAAGAAATTTGGAGCAATTTTACCATTTTGAAAATTTTTGCACTAAAAAACAGGGTTTTCCTCCCTATGTGTCGCAGCACGTGGAGCGCACTTTTGCTAGGGAGCTCCAAATCCAAAAAACGTTGCATTTCTAGATTTTTCATGAAAAATTATGGTTGCTTGTTCATGGCCCAGAAATTGGGGCAAGTTTTGGGTCCTCAAAGAGGTCAAAATCTCTCAAAAAATGACCTCACTGCCCCTATTTTGACACACAGGAAGCAGTCTTGGGAGATTGAAGTTTTGGAGGGGAAATGACATCCAAATCCAGAAATTCCACTTGGGTTGGAAAGTCGATAGGTAGTGTTTCCAACGAGCTATCATGAGCTCAATTTGGACTTTGGGAACGACCTCAAAATCAGCTCCAAATTTTCATTACGCATAGAGAATCAGGTGCAACGCATAGAGGATTTTTGCCTAGTTTTCATTTAGCAGCTCAGAAATTCACCCAGCTTTGACTAGTTTCACTTTTTCATGTAACTCTTCATCTACCATGATGTAATTTCATAACGATGATGTAATTTTGGCACATATTTACTTTTTCTAGAGGATTCATTCACTAAAAAGTGAAAATTAAATGAATGAATAAGTTTCCTTCCATATAGAGGCAAGTTGTTTGGTTGCCTAGATTTCAGTGCCTGATTTAGAATTGGTTGAAACAACTCCTAGAATTATGAGCTCGAGCCCTAGAGGCATGGGAAGGAGTTAGGCTTGTCTATATCATGTAATTTCTCAGTCATTTTCACGGTTGGACACTTGGGATTGCTTGTCACTTCATTGTACATTCATTTTCAGCATTTTTGGCAAAGGAAAGACCTGGGTTTTGCAGCACCTATTGAGATGCATGTGGCTCTGTGTTTTGATTGTGTTTTTGTCTATGTAATTGTAAGTTCACTGATTTCTTTGTGTATCATTTTCCCTTCTGTTCTCTTTTGAAATTAAAAAAATGAGTGATTAAGGAAGAATTCATTGGACTATTGTGCTTTGCCTTGAAATTTTGTTTAATTTTCAATGTTTTCATATGTTTGAGAAGGACTTTTGAGACCCTCTTTCCCTCCTTAGCTCCTCACTAGTCTGATCCATCCATTCATTGAATCTAAAGCATCGAAACGATTGCCTTCTTTGCCCCAATCTGAACTCTGCAAAAGCTAGCCCTCATCCTTGGACCCAAATTTGCCTTTCCCTTTTTCCAACAAAAAACCCCAAAAAACTCAAACTAAATCCTTGCACTTCATACCTAGCCTAAGATTAGTTTTTAAATCAGTCATCTCAAGCCCCATCGATTATCTTTTGATGAGATTGACCTGGAGAGAGCCCTCTCATGTCCTCGTAGGGCTAGCTACCAATCTGAGCATGGTTTGATGTGGACCTAGAAGCTTACATTTTAAGCTTGAGGTAAATCTAGGCTCTAACATAGTGGTGACTCCACTGGGGACTAATTTGATTATTTTTTAGTATTCTTCATTTGGAAACTACAGACGGAGTCCAGAGATTAGTTGGGTAGCCTTCGAAATGCTTTTGCTTTGCATTAGCGCAAGTAGATAAATGCTACTTCAGTTAATCTCTGCTCTAGTCTCATTAACAGAATGTCAAACCTGCAAACACCCTAGTACATTTGATGATTCTAAGGCATGGATGATAAGCTTAGGATTTGATAGGCTGAGAAAGTTGTTTATGTCCATTTGATCTTTTGAAAATAGCACACTGGCTTCAAGGAGATATACCAGAGCTAATCCAGATCCAAATCCTCCTCCTATCTACGAAAATCCCAATTTGATTCCAAGACTTTTTCGTCAAGAGAGATCTATAACTCTCGTGATCAAATCCTGTTCATGCCCTGCGATTTTCAAGTATCTTGAAGAGCTTGATTTTGATGCATAGTTTGAGTTATCATTGTTTGAAACCAAATCCGAAAGTGTTGTTGGTTCACAGTCCTGAATCTGGACTTTGTTGCAGCTCTTGAAATTAAAAAATCCAATAAGTCTACTGAGAATTTTATTTTAAGATAGCTACAAACTGAAATTGAGGTTTCAAATATCACTGATTTCCTAGAAACTGCATCTGCCACCCTTGGATCTTCCATCACTACATTCAGCTCAAAGGTTCCCACCGAACCGTCCTTCATTTACACCATCCCTGTGCAGCCTGTTGTCTAAGATCAAAAGTCTGCAGTAAATTCACCTTCATCTACTCCTTCTACATCCAAAATTGCTTCTCCTTTGCACACCACTCCTCATACACCTCACACATCAGCTGCACCCACTCCTCCAACATCCCCAAGACTGAATCCGCCAAGAGCCATGGCTGCTCGATTTGATCCGCTTGTATTACCTCAGAACTTGGATGAAATGCATGCTGACTACTAGAGTAAGATTCCATTGTTTGATGGCACTCCTTAGAGTGTTCCAGTTCAATAGCATGTAGACAGAATGGCAAATTTCTTTGATCTCCATGAAATTGATGCAGAGAACATGACCATGAGATTGTTTGTCAAAACTTTTGGTGGTGAGGTAAGAAAATGGTTCAGAGCTTTGGTAGCTAGAAGTATTCCAACATTAGGTGAGCTTCAAAGATAGTTCTTGGATCGTTGGGAAGTAAAGAAGGATCCTCTTCAAATCACTTCTGAATATGCCAAGATCAAGCGGAATGTTGGTGAGTCCATGCAAGACTACTGTATTAGATTAAATGCGGTTTATAATTTATTTCCTGATGAATTAAGGCCATCTAGAAAGTCAGCTTTGCTCAAGTTCCCAGATGGTTTTGATCCAGACATGGCATATCAATTGCAAGAGAGAGATCCGACTACCTTAGAAGAAATGCAGAAAATTGTCGTTAGTGTTGAGGCAAATTTGAATAAAAAGAGAGCTAGATTGAAAGCCGAAAAGAAAGTCTCAATAAAGGAATAAGCTTCTACATCAGACCAAGTACTCCACAACGTAGAAAAGATGATCGAAAGGATAACACTTGATAAAACTGGACCACAGGTTCGGAATCCCAATTTCCATGGCCAGCAGCAACCACAATTCATGATCAAACAACGTGAGCAACGAACACAAGAGACAACACCACAACAACAACAAGTAAAGCTCTTCAACAAAATTTTGTTGGTCCCGAATCTGATGATGAAGATAATATAATAGGAGAATAAAAACACTTCTTTACTCCTGATGATATGCCCACCTTTATCACTGAAGGTGACAGTATGCAGAAAATTAAGTTCTACAGAAGGATGAGGATTTTATGTTGGCAAATGACACAGCTCTTGAAGAAGAGTCGGAGGAATTTTAGAGAGGTTATATGAATGCTTTGTCCAACCAGCAGTGTCAATATTCACTTAGAAATAGAAATGTCCCCATCAATCCAATCCAGAAGAGAAAGGAGGTTCCAGCATCGAAGAATGAGTCACCTGATGTACCAAAGAAAGGAAAAGAAATTGCTAATCCTACTACTAGCAAGTCTCCACCATCAAATGAATGAGTAAATCAATCAATTATATCAAAGGATAAAGCTGAAAGAAAAGATGTTCTTGCCAAAGAGGTAGAAAATATTTCAGATTTTAGTTTAGAAAATGAAATTTCTAAATTGAAGGTATATATTCCCTTGACTGAGCTAATGAGGAACATAAGTTATAGAGGTCAAGTCTCTAAAATTTTGAATTTTGACCCAATGTCTGATACAGTGAGTGTGGAAGATGATCAACCTGAACTGATTTTTGGACCAACATTGAATGGTGAGTCTACAGACAATGATGTGCCACCTTTTTATATCAATCTAAGATTGCATGAGTTTGTGTTGCATAATGCTATGCTTGATTCTGACGCTTCCCACAATCTTATGCCAAAGGATATCTTGGAGAAGTTGGGTTTGGACATCACTAGAAAATATCATGATCTTTATTCATTTGATTCTAGCAGAGTGAGATGTATTGGGCTCATCAAATACTTGGTTGTAAGTTTAGATCAAATTCCAACGAAGAATGTTTTGATGGATGTTGTTGTGGCAGACATTCATCCTAGGTTTGGTATGCCTCTTTCTAGGTCCCAGGGAGCTAAGTTGAAAGGGACATTACAACTAGATTTCTCCTATGCAATGATTCTTGTATTTCGCCAAATGAGAAAATTGTATCGGGGAGAAAAAATGAAATACATGATGACAAGCAAGGAGAAACTAATTAATCATCCGATTAATTATGTACATACATATTTAGAGTCTTTTGTTTTCTATTAAGATAGTTTCAATGATATAGATAGCTAGTTAGTTGAAGCAAATGATATTTCAGATATAGCAGAGAATTTCAGAGAAGTTTTGAAGAAAGAAGGACAAGAACAACAACATATTGTTGAGCAATCAACTAAAGATAATGGAAAGCAAGCAGAAAAAATAGAGCTAACAAAGTTTCAACACTTAGAAGAAGATGAAGAAGGTTTGTGGACCATGGATTTCAATGGTGCAGTGGGAAATAATGGTGCTGGAATTAGTCTTTTGGTATGCAGTCATTTTTTCCGCTCCGAACAAAGTGCCTAGTAATGTGCGGCTATGTTCTTAAAAGCTATCTTTTGATTGTTCGAACAATGAGGCTGAGTATGAAACTTTGATTGCTGGCCTAAAAATTCTAAGAAAGCTGAATGTTAAGAGGATTGCAGTATATGGTGACTCTAAATTGGTGATTAAGAAATTCAAAGGCGAATATCAAGAAAAACATCCTTAGATGTGGGCTTACCGGAATGTAGTCCTAGATATCCTGAAGTTGTTTTTAGATTATACCTCAATGTGTGTGCCTCGTATTCAAAATAGCATTGTCGATGCATTTTCTAAGGCAGCAAGTAATTTGAAGATTCTGATGAACTAAAGTAATAAATTCAAAATCCATGTGAAACATCATCCGACTCTCTAGACATTCAGAAATATTGGCAAGTCTTCCGAGATGACGAGGAGATTGATGATTTTCTGCAAAACAAAGGTAAGTTCAAAGACACCTCAATTGATGTAGAACATGATGATCATAAAGATGATGTGCAAATCAATCAAATGGAAGTGTTGCAGCTAAAGGATAATATTATTCCTAAACGCTCGATACCTTTAGAATAACTCTTTGATCAAGATGACGTAGCCTGCAAACCAACATTGCAACCAACAGAGAAAGGAGTTGAAGAGGTGAATATTGGGACAATTGAAAATCCAAAAGTGGTAAAACTGTCCAAAACATTGCCACAGAAGATAAAGGCCAAATATATCAGTTTATTGTCATCCTTTGTAGATGTCTTTGCTTGGGACTATTTTGACTTAAAGACATATGATACCAATATAATTCAACACACTATCCCCATCAAGCCTAATCAGAAACATTTCAGACAGAAGTTGAGAAGGTAGGTAAACAAGTTGTACAAATCAGGAATCATTGTTCCTATCAGATTTTCTGATTGGATCTCTAATTTGGTGCCCGTACGAAAGAAGACATGTGAGATTCATTTGTGCATCAATTTTAGGAATCTCAATAAAGTTTCATTGAAGGATAATTATCCGTTGCCAAAAATGGATCATATACTTCAACGAGTAGTTGGACCATCTCGTATGTCACTACTCGATTGTTATTCTCGATATAACCAAATTCTGGTCCATGAAGATGATGGAGACAAAATAGCGTTCACCACTCCATGGGGGACTTTTCATTAAGCTAAAATGCCTTTCGGTTTGAAGAACGCAGTTGCCACATTTCAACAGGCAATGGACATGGCTTTAACAAATGAGAAGGATGTCTTTTTGGTTGTGTACCTTGACGATCTGACCATGTTTTCCAATTTAGATGAAGAACACATGTATCATTTGAAAATTGTCTTTCAAAAGTGCAGAAAATATGGTGTGTCGCTGAATCCGAAGAAAAGCTTGTTTTCCATGGATGAGGGAAAACTACTTGGACACATTATTTCAAAATATGGAATTCGTATTGATCCAGCATGTGTAGAGGCAATTCAGCAAATTGGCCTTCCCAGGAACGAGAACGAGATACAATCTTTTAATGGTAAGATGAATTTTTACGCCTCTTTGTGCCTAATCTTTTTGAACACATAAGAGAGATTACAAACATGCTTAAGAAGGACAGCCAAGAGAAGTGGACGGAAGAGGCTTTAAAATATTTCAATCTAGTAAATTTGGCTCTTTCTTCAGTTTTGATTCTAATCAGTCCAGATTACACTCAGGATTTTATACTGTTTTCATTTACTTCAGAGCATACTATGGCAGCTGTATTAATGCAGAAAAAAGATGAGCACGAAAGACCAATTTCTTTCCTCAACCGAACCTTAAGAGATGCAGCCTTGAAGTACAACATCATTGAAAAGCAAGCCCTTCCACTTGTAAAAGCATTCAAGGCTTTTCGGGTATTGTTGAGGCCTCGGAAATCGCTGCCACAACATTGGGGGATAACCACCCGGTCCGGACCTTGGTACAACTCCTTTTCCGTTTGGAATCGTGGCTCCGACTAGAGATAATGGGACCAGTTTCCCGATAATGAAATAAAAAGATGGATGGGTGATGAATATATTGCTTAAGTGATAGGTGACTAGCTTATTCTATTGACGAAAATAAGGAAACTAATACTAATCCCGGGAACAACTTATTCATTCGGAATGCAGCGTTAAATTATCTTTATTTATTTATTACGCATAGAGATGACTCTGTAAAATAAATAAAAGATGTTCAATCATTCAAAGATTGCTTCACACGAATAGTCACAATGAAGCGATAAATACAAATTACTACATTCACTATTTATATCATCGATACATATATACATTTGAAAGGGAAGCATGCGATAAACAACCAATAGTGGGAATCCATAAGGAATGCTGTGAAAAAACACACACACACACACACACACAACACACACACACATATATATATATATATATATATATATATATATATATATATAAGCGATAATAGCAAGAGCGATTTAAACAACAATTCATATAATGAAAATGAATACAGACGCAGATAATAGTACCATGTGAGCTGTAGATAAACCCGAAATATCAATCGCTATTCAAAATTCCTTCTTCAACATAGAAATGCTTTCAAACAATGACAATAGTGCACATTTGCATAAAAGCCTTCCGCATCAAATTCAGAATAATTGGTCATGTTTCATAAAAGAATATCCCTGAAGTACAATAGTGGAACTTCAGGGTTTAAGTCATATACAAAACTTTTACGACCGTTTCTAAATGCATGAAAGGGTCTATAAATACTACTAAGCTAAAAAGATCTATGAAACAAAATCCAAATAAATTGGCATCAGTAAATGCGGTCTATCTCCCAGGGGCAATCTGGCAGTCGGCGAAGTGAGTCATGCCTCAGGTTGTTTGCCCTTAAACCTTAGCTGGCTTATCGTGAGCATTGGTTCTACTTCTAGCGGTTTGTTGAGGCGTAAACTGAATTGGGCGGTGAAGGTGGCATCCTGAATGTCAGGTATAATATACTCGACAACATCGGTTAGGCACTTCAAGACGGCTCTTTGGTTGTATGGCTTGATTAAGAAGAACCAATAAGCATCCCACGTCGGACTGTTGATTCCAGCGATCAATCTTGTGCTTTTCTCCTGCTCCAGATAGCATGAGTGCTCCAATATATTTGTTGTTGTTAATTGACCTGGAGTGCATTGGGAAATTATGTTAGATAAATATAGTGTATTATTTACTAATTCAACCAAATTTCCACTGATTTTCCTGCATCTGGAAGTTGCTCTTTCTACTTTCATTAGTTGCGATTGCCATTCTGTGAATAATATCTCTTTGTGCGATTCCAAAATTCTTGGTAGATTAGCTGCCCGGCCTACATCAGAATCGTGCCATTCTATAAAGTTTGTCACTATTTCTTTGGCTTGATCCAAGTCTGTCCTTGCTTTGTCTACCTTTTCACTTATAGATGCTGCCAATTCGCATAATGGTTCTCCTCGTATAATGTGTTGACGTAATAGCTTAACCTAATTAATCAATCTCTTATTTAGCTGAAGCGCTTCCGCCTTGAACTCATCTATCTAAGGGAGCTTTTTCATTTGCTCAATTTGAGTGGTCGATTGAGCGATTTGTTCATCTTTCGCTTTCATTGTCCCCTCAGTTGATATTCTTAACTGCTCCAGTGCCGCCAATAGCTCCTTTTGCCTTTGTATTGTGCCTTCATCAATTCTCTGCTTTTGCTCTTGTAATTGCTTGTTAGCTGATTATTGTTCTACTGCTGTACTAGCAATTCTTTCTCCTCCTGTTCTTCCCTCTGTTGAACTTATGATATTCTTGCTTGTAGCGACGAGATGTCCTGATCCTTGGCTTTTAACAAATTGCTCACCTCCGATGCTTTATCAATGGTCGCCGCCAAATATGCTCCAGCGAACTGTGATAGCTTGGTTAAGTCGTCGGAGGGATTGAATTCTTCTTTCGGCACTACATTGCCCGTCACTGTTAATTCGGGGAATAGGGAAGGTTGATCAGTCCTTTTCCTTTTCCTCTATCTCTTTACGACAGCTTTATGCTTCGGGCTATAAAATACATCTAAAGTGGGGATCTCTTCAATTTGCAAAACGATCTCTTCCGTTGGATCTTTAGGAATTATCTCTAGTTCTTTTGTTTTGGGTAGGCCGCTGGTTTCACCTGAAACCGGTTTCGATGTCACTTCCTGTGTATCACCTTCTTTAGAAACCTCATCATCTTTCGAGCACTCTAATTTATTGATGATTGTACTGAATTGCTGCCATTGCTGGAGCAAATTTGGATCATCTAATGTATCATTGTTATTCTTAGAGCTGCTTTCTTCTTGGGTCTTTGCTTGGGTTTCTTCTTGTCGTTGCACATATTCCTGGGTCACCTCTTGTCTCTGGCTATGCATTCCCTCCTATTGTTTTGATGTAGCAGGAGGTGGTGTATCATTTCGCTACTCAGACTCGCTTGACCTGGTTGTTGTCGGTCCAGTCGCTAACAGGTCTAGAGGCAGAGTTTGCAACCTCTGTTCTCTAATTCTGTTAAACTCAACTAGCCCTTCATCATTATAAACATTTCTGGCAGGCGACTTGACTTGATACAGTGATTTGGCTGATGCGAACAAATCTTCGAATTTGTCTTCTTTGTGCTCGACCTTGGCCAATTTGGCCTGGTCGAGCTAATTGTAAGTGATCTTTCTTGGATCATACTGCCTCCTTGGCAGAGTAGCCATAGTGAGTAAATTCATTTTCCTGGCTTCCTTCTCTACATGCTTGATATCGTGCAGGGTATACACTCTAATTCGTAACGGAAAAGAAGGCCAAACATGTTTTTTAGCTCTTTTCAGGGTCTGGGTAACCCCTTCAGCACTGATTTGATAAGCTACTTCCCTGGCAAGTAGCTTACCGGGGATGTAAAGTGGTAGCACATGTGGCTTAGCCTGACTATCAAAAACTCTGATGTAGGTGAATTTCTCCTCCCCAAACCAACTTGCTACAGCAGTCAAATCTACCCCTGCTTGCTCGGAAATTTTCGGGGCAGGCTTATTAAAAATTGAATAATGAATTGGAAACATAAAACCGTTGCAGATTTGGTACAGGTGGTGCTTATAACTAGTCTTCCATAGTTTTTGATGATATATGTGGATGGGTGTGGGGTCTTGCGACGTCCACCTCCATCCCAACACAGGAAACTCAAAATTAAAACACAACACATCCATAACATAGGCAATGTAATAAAATGGCGGAATAACCCTCTCTGTGACACAATAGTCAGACCTGAAGTCGCGAATGGCTTTGGCTAACTTGTCGAATAATATAACCGCCCAATCCATGATTTCTCCACTACATGCTGCCTCTATTAGGGGAACCATTTCTATGGTGAAATTGGTAGAGTCATGCAATCCCCATAGCCTACACATCATAATTCCAGCATAACAGTAAGGAGAACATAGGGAGTCAACAGAATACTTACCCGAGGTTTCATGCTTGTGTTTTGTTGGATTCTGTCTCTAGCCTCGAATTGGTTCAAACTCAGTCTCGTTCTCTGCTCGAAATTTCTCCAAAAATGCAGCATTATATTTCTTCTCTTCTTGCGGCAGGTGATACATTAGCCTTAGGTCTTCGGCTCGAAACGAACCGAAAACCCTCCCGTCCGCAGTTTCAAACAGTCTATTGATAATTGGGAGCTCTTGGATTGCCCACCTTACCACATCTATGTAAGGAAGAACTTGTTCCCAAGCTGCTATTCTGTGTAGGAAGGAGTCGGCCAAGTCCTTTAAATTTGCATCAAATTTGTTGGTATTATCACATAAAATCTCTACTTCGGTCACCGTTGTCCCTTCCACTTCAATCAAATTATAAGTCCCTTGCCAAGTGGTCCTAGTGAGTCCTAAGCATGTTGTATCTGATATTAGCCCTTTATTCTTTCCAGTTGGATCAGCGATAGCTAGCCCTGTGGCTGGCGGAGCAGTAGGCATTGTAGTCTTCTTGGATTTCTTTCCCATTCCACTTTCTTCTGTTTCTATGGAAGAATTCTGCGCAGAGTGAAATATAAGTGCAACACATGCAACAATATCATGAATTGAACAGAATGAAATATATATATCTTGGTGCATTCATAGTAATTAATCGACTTAAGGTGGCCTTAGGATCAAATACGTGGATAGGCTTCAAGCCTGCTATTCTTATTAAATGGTCGTTACGGCCTGTCAGTCTCATTAATTACAGTTGCTTCGATTAATGGCTGAATGATTTATTCAAAGCATGCTTATGGTGATTTGGTGGTTTGAACGTGGATGAGCGGCTTTTCCAAAGGATATGGCCTTAATTACGAATAAATCATATTAAACCGCCTTTATGACTGTTACTTTGAAAACTGTGCCATTTACCCTTTATGCAATCAGGCATCGGGGAAATGCTAAGTTATTGCATTGGTTTTGTTTGGAATCCCCGATCGCCGATATCCAATATCGCATTGTGTTAGCCATGGCTGGTAGGGTTGCTTAGGATGAGGGCACGGTGAGTCATTGATCGCCGATAGCGATATCGCATCGCATCGGACGAGGGGAGCTTAGTTGTGCTTTAAATGTTATCGCTGATTGCCAATTGCCGATTGCCGATTTCGCATCGCATCGCAGCAAGGATCATTACTCATGTTACTTTATGCTTTGCCGATATTCGATAGCTATTTCGCATCGGCGAAAACCAACATGTCCCTTACATTGTGTTTTCTTTGTCATTGCGATATGCGATCTCACGATCGCTTTATCGCAATGATAAAGATAAATCATTTTATATTGGGGTTTTTTGATTGGTTTTATTAAAAAGGCATTTTAATGATGTTTTCTTTTATTCGAACCTTTTGTGAAATAGAACTTTAAATTGATACCAATTTGAAACAAAAATTAAAAAAGGGGACCCATTTCACATTATAGTTTTGAAATTTTAATGATATGAAATGGGGGGTTGTTGTAGGGCACAACAATTGGCGATTCGCTGGGAGAAATAGTTATCTCTGAATAGTATAGAAATACTTAGACTTTTTCACAATAGAAATTTTATTCAAAAGGGAAAATTCTAATATAACTAGATATCGTTGCATTCTAAGGAAACAAAACTTTCTTCGCTAATTTCCTCTCTTGTTGAAAATAGATACATTCCAGATTTTTAAATTGGCACTTATTGGTTGATATGGATAAAATAGGAAACTTTTCCAAATCAACTATTAAAATTAACTCCTTTGCCATAGGTAGAGCCTCTACTGCCAGCAAACGTCCATAGTCTTGGCAGGGATCCCTTTTAACCATATCATTGTCTATTGTCCTATTCACTTCAGAGCATGATTAACAGAATGAATTCAAAAACATGTTTTTTCACAATTGTTTTCATTTTCTGCTATTTTATAACATAAAAAGTCATCGCCCTGGTGTGGTAGCCAGTTATTGACAATGCCATTCACTAGTAGTAATCTAACCGAACAAGCTGGCTCGTGATGAGACCCCTTGTCTTACAATTGAAGCCATTACCCTGTTTTGGTATGCAGTATTGGTAATGTCGGCCAAACTATTTTCCTATGAACATGGTAAGCAGACTTGTAATAAGACCTCTTAACTTTTATATCTAGTATTCTTGGAATTTCATCCTGAATAATCATGAACTTAGGTAAGATAGGATAGACAATTTTCCTCCTTAAGGTAGGATGGATGACAAGGTAAGAGTTTGAGATGTTGAACTTGGATTAGCTTCTACTTTAATATTGATAACCTTTTATAACCAATTTGAAAAATCTAAAAAGATTTTCAAGATTTATACTTCAAGAGGAGTTCACTGGGATTGTATTGTAATTTCAGAATGCAGTTATAACTAATTTGCTAGAAATTATTCCTTTTGTTTGATGCTTCTATTTATTTAAAAGTAAATATCGCATTGCTTATTTCTGAGAAACTCCTTAAATACAGCAAAGGTCAAATAGAAAATGCCTTACAGTTTTATTTTCTAGTTTTGCTACAAACTATAAAAATGCTATTTAAAAGGAGAAGGGGTTACCTCCTCAGTTGAAAAATTTCTTTAAGATTAGGCCATTAACAGGGAGAGAATCTCTCAACCCTGACAAATCTTGTAGCATGAAGGTCGAATGGCCTATCTTTTCACAGATCTGAAACAGTCCAAGCCACATTTTCTGGAATTTGGTGTGTTTTCCTTTATCTTCATGGGATTTGTCCCATTTCAGGACTAAAAGACCAACTTGTAACTGCTTAGAACAAGATGAGATTGAATCAAATGATGACTTGATGACCTGCTGATGTTTCGCATGAATAATCTTGGCTCTTTCTCTTTCTTCTTCTAATCTTAGGATTTGGTCATGCCTAAGTTGTAAAGAAGAAGAAGGATTTTCTTCAATAAATTGAACTAGAGCTAGAGAAGGAAGAATAAGATTTGTTGGCAGTACAGCTTCTTTTCCATAAATGAGCTTAAATGGGGAAGAACCTATAGAAGCCTTTTGTGTTATCTTGTCAGCCCATAGTGCAAATATTAAATATTTGTGCCAGGTCTTGTGATTTTGTTCGATAGTTCGTTTGATAATTTTAATAAGGTTTTTGTTTGTAGATTCTGCCAAACCGTTACCCTGAGAATAATAGTTAGCTGAATATTTGAGCTTGAAACCTCTTTTGATTGCGAAATCAAACATAGCATTGCCTGAAAAGTAAGATGCATTATCAAAAACAAGAGCATTCGGGACACCAAACTTGGTAATGATGAATTGATCTATGAATTCAATGATGGCTTCAGAGTTTGTTGTCTTTAGCGGAATTGCTTCAACCCACTTGGTGAAGTAATCAGTAGAAATAAGGATATACTTGTGTTGTTTGGAGAATTAGGAGTAATTTCTCCAATAATGTCCAATCCCCATTGCTCAAATGGCTGTTCAATGTTGACTGGTTGCAGAGGAAAGGCTGATTTCTTTAGTCTTCCAGTTGAAGTTTGACAACTTGGGCATTTCCTCACATATTCATGAGCATCTCTAAACAGAGTGGGCCAGTAATATCCAGCATGGTTGACTTTGTGAGCTGTTGTATAAACTCTGAAGTGGCCTCCTGCTGGTCCGTCATGCAATTCCTGCAAGACTCTTTGTGCTTCCTGTTTTTCAAGGCATCTTAGTAAAACGGAATCATAATTTTTCCTAAACAGAACATCATCAATAATGGTAAAATTTTTTGCTTTCAATCTTATGGCCCTTTTATTTTTGTAGGACAAGTTGGGAGGTGCATATCCATTTTTTAAGTAAAATATTAAATCAGCGTACTGTGATTTAGAATCAATGACACTTACCTGATTGATGGTTTTAGGTTGATCTGTATCGCTTGATTTTGGAATGTTAGATGCGCCTGCCAATAACCTGCAAAAACCTTGACCTCTAACAATCTTTGATGGCTTTATTTCTAGGTCGTATTCCTGAAGTGCTGTTACCCAATTTGCCCTTTTTTCTCCCAGTTCTCTCTGGATTAACAGTTGTCTAACTGAGCAGAAAGGAACTATAACCTTTGTATGGGCTTTCAACAGGAATGGTCTGTAATGTTTAACCGCTTTATATACAACAAAGGCTTGCTTTTCTACTTCAGAATAGTTTAGTTCTGCACCTTGAAGATTCGAGCTATAAAATGAAATAGGTGCTTCCAAATTGTGATCGTTGATCTGTGTAAGTACTGCAGCGTAAGAAGAATCGGATGCGATGGTATACAATGTAAAATGATTAGAAAAATTTGGGTTATTTAGAGCTGGGGCATTGATTATTGACTTCTTGATTAGTTCAAATGCTTCCTTTTCTGGCACTCCCCATTTGAAGACTGAATTTTTCTTAATCATAGTTTGAAGTGGTAAAATAATTTGAGAAAAATCTGGAACGAATCTTTTTACAAAATTAATTTGGCCTAAGAATGACTACATGGATTTCTTATTATGAGGAAAAGGGATTTCATAAATTTCATTAATTTTGTCTGGGTCGATATAGATGCCATCTTTAGATACAATAAAGCCTAGGAGCTTACCTTGATCAAGAGCAAAGAAAGAATTGTTAGGGTTTAGAGAAATACCGTATTTCTTACAGCGTTGGAAGATATGATTCAAATCATGGAAGTGATTGGATCTCTCTCTTGAAAATACAGTGATATCATCTAAATAGATAACTAATGTTTTATTAATTAACCCTTTGAAAGCGATATCCATCGCCCTTTGGAAAGTGGCCCCTGCATTAATAAGTCCGAAAGGCATTTTCTGATATGCATATGTTCCCCACTTTGTTCTGAATGTGGTTTTAAGTCAGTCATCGGGGTGAACCGGAATTTGATTATACCTTGAAAATCCGTCTATGAAGGAAACTAACTCAGAACCAACCACTCATTGGAGTATCTGCTCCATAGTGGGTAATAGGAAATTATATTTTAGACTTGCCTTATTTAAATTCCTGAAATCAATACAAATCCTTATGTCACCATTCTTCTTTCTAACTGTTACCATATTGGAGACCCAATTCGAGTGTCGTACGAGAAAAATAATCTTAGCTTTCAAGAGTTTATTGAGTTCCGATTTTATTTGACCCTTTAGGTTTGGATGTATTTTTCTCAACTTTTGTTGAATTGGTTTCTGCTCGGGAAGCATTGGGATAGTGTGCCGAATAATAGATGTGTCATATGTTTTTAGATCATCATATCTCCAAGCGAAAACATGTTTACTCTTTCGTAACAGACTAATAAATGCTTCCTTTTCCTCTATAGAAAGTCCCAATCCTAAATTAATGTTTTGAGGGTTTTGTTCGGTGCCAAGGTTTACTAATTCAAACCTTAAGGTAGAGCTCTGAAGCTTTGTATTAGATATAGGTTTGAACCTGTCTTTAATATCGTAAAGGTCTTCAAGCTTCACTACGTGCTTAGGGATTGAATTTTCCTCATGTTTACCTTGTATTTGAGTATCATGCTCATCTTCCTCAATGATTTGATTGTCATAGGATTTTTCAGAGGTCAGCCATTGCATAAATGTCTTCTCGTGGTTAAACAATCTCAATTGGTTACATTATCTGGAATGGTGGCTCAAAAAGTAATTCTACTGAAACCCTATCTGGACTATAGTCTTTGGAAGGGAGCAGCTTGGAAGCGACATTGACCAGCAAATCAGCTGCGGAGTTCTGTGCCCTAGGAATGGAAGATATATTGAATGCTAAAAAATGGGAGGTCAGTTCTTGTACCAGTAATTGATAATGCTTGAGATGGTCCGAAAGACAATGGATTTTATTCCTTACCTGCTTGACAATAATTTCAGAGTCGCCAAAGACCTTTAAGTACTAAACTTTGAGGCCGATTTCTTTGTATAGTCCTTGGACAAGCGCTTCGTACTCAGCTGTGTTATTAGTGCATTCAAATTCTAATCTACAGGACAACATTGTTTTTTCTCCTTGCGGGTTGACCAAAATGCATCATGCTCCTGATCCTTCACTGGACTTAGATCCATCAAAATATAAAGACCAAAATAATGAATTATCTACAGGTTTTGTTACAACATTCTCAGTAACATTAACGCATTTAGACCTGTCGGTCTGTGAAAATTTTTTGATCTATGATGCGAAATTGTCAACTGAGAAAGGGGATGGCTGGGCAATATAATTGCCAAAAAATGACTCTGAAGAATAGTTTCCTAGGATATTATTGTTGAACGCGACTGGCTGATTTTCTTGTTCAAATTTTGTAACAGTGTGGGTCATATCTTTCTCTCGATCAATCTTTATTTCATTGGGCTTGCCCTTATAGGGGAGCCACATATGTGACCAATCAGTGGAGATATACCCATGGAGTTTTTCTGACCAATCCTTGCTTAAAATTAATCCATAGAATTCAGGTATATCGGCGACTAGAATATCAATCCTTCAGACTATTCTTGGATCTGCCAATAACCTGATTGTTACAGAGTTTATTTCCCCTAGAACTTGAACTTTAGTTCTATCTAACTGCACGATGTGA
>APFE030548410.1:73710-125677 GCA_000404065.3 Pinus taeda
GTTTAAGTCATATAGAAAACTTTTACGACCCTTTCTAAATGCATGAAAGGGTCTATAAATACTACTAAGCTAAAAAGATCTATGAAACAAAATCCTACTAAATTGGTATCAGTAAATGCGGTCTATCTCCCAGGGGCGATCTGGCAGTCGGCGAAGTGAGTCATGCCTCAGGTTGTTTTCCCTTAAACCTTAGCTGGCTTATCACGAGAATTGGTTATACTTCTGGTTGTTTGTTGAGGCGTAAACTGAATTGGGCGGCGAAGGTGGCATCCTGAATGTCGGGTATAATATACCCGACAGCATCAGTTAGGCACTTCAAGACGACTCTTTGGCTGTATGGCTTGATTAAGAAGAACCAATAAGCATCCCACGTCAGACTGTTGATTCCAGCGATCAATCTCGCGCTTTTCTCCAGCTCCAGATAGCATGAGTGCTCCAATATATTTGTTGTTGTTAATTGACCTGGAGTGCATTGGGAAATTATGTTAGATAAATACAGTGTATTATTTATTAATTCAACCAAATTTCCACTGATTGTCCTACATCTGGAAGTTTCTCTTTCTGCTTTCATTAGTTGTGATTGCCATTCTGTGAATAATATCTCTTTGTGCGATTCCAGAATTCTTAGTAGATTAGTTGCCCGGCCTACATCAGAATCCTGCCATTCTATAAAGTTTGTCAGTGTTTCTTCGGCCTGATCCAAGTTTGTCCTTGCTTTGTCTACCTTTTCGCTTATAGATGCTACCAATTCGCATAATGGTTCTGCTCGTATAATGTGTTGACATAATAGCTTAACCTGATTAGTCAATCCCTTATTTAGCTGAAGCACTTCCGCCTTGAACTCATCTATCTAAGGGAGCTTTTTCATTTGCTCAATTTGAGTGGTCAATTGAGCGATTTGTTCATATTTCACTTTCATTTTTCCCTCAGTTGATATTCTTAACTACTCCAGTGCCGCCGATAGCTTCTTTTTCATTTGTATTGCACCTTCATAAATTCTCTGCTTTTGCTCTTGTAATTGATTGGTGAGTTGATTATTGTTCTGCTGCTATACTAGCAATTCTTTCTCCGCCTGTTATGCCCTCTGCTGAACTTCTGATATTCTTGCTTGTAGCGGCGAGATGTCTTGATCCTTGGCTTTTAACAAATTTCTCACCTCTGATGCTTTATCAATGGTCGTCGTCGAATATGCTCCAGCGAACTGTGATAGCTTGGTTAAGTCGTCGAAAGGATTGAATTCTTCTTTCCACACTACATTGCCCGTCACTGTTGATTCGGGGAATAGGGAAGGTTGATCAGTCCTTTTCCTTTTCCTGTGTTGCTTTATGACAGATTTATGCTTGGGGCTATAAAATACATCTAAAGGGGGGATCTCTTCAATTTGCAAAATGATCTCTCCCGTTGGATCTTTAGGAATTATATCTAGTTCTTTTGTTTTGGGTAGGCCGCTGGTTTCACCTGAAACCATTTTCGATGTCGCTTCCTGTGTATCACCTTCTTTAGAAACCTCATCATCTTTCGAGCACTCTAAGTTATTGATGATTGTATTGAATTGCTGCCATTGCTGGAGCAAATCCGGATCATCTAATGTATCATTGTTATTCTTAGAGTTTCTTTCTTCTTGGGTCTTTGCTTGGGTTTCTTCTTGTCGCTGCACATTTTCCTGGGTCACCTCTTACCTCTGGCTATGCGTTTCCTCCTGCTGTTTTGATGTAGTAGGAGGTGGTGTATTATTTCGCTGCTCAGACTTGCTTGACCTGGTTGTTGTCGGTCCAGTTGCTAACAGGTCTAGAGGCAGAGTTTGCAACCTCTGTTCTCTAATTCTGTTAAACTCAACTAGCCCTTCATCATTATAAACATTTCTGGCAAGTGACTTGACTTGATACAGTGATTCGGCTGATGCGAACAAATCTTCGAATTTGTCTTCTTTGTGCTCGACCTTGGCCAATTTGGCCTGGTCGAGTGCATTGTAAGCGATCTTTCTTGGATCATACTGCCTCCTTGGCAGAGTAGCTAGAGTGAGTAAATTCATTTTCCCGACTTCCTTCTTTGCATGCTTGATATCGTGTAGGGTATACACTCCAATTCGTAATGGAAAAGAAGTCCAAACATGTTTTTTAGCTCTTTTTAGGGTCTGGGTAACCCTTTCAGCACTGATTTGATAAGCTATCTCCCTGGTAAGTAGCTTATCGGGGATGTAAAGTGGTAGCACATGTGGCTTAGCCTAACTGCCAAAAACTTTGATGTAGGTGAATTTCTCCTCCCCAAACCAACTTGCTACTGCAGTCAAATCTACCCCTGCTTGCTCGGAAATTTTCGGGGAAGGCTTATTAAAAATTGAATAACGAATTGGCAACATAAAACCGTTGCAGATTTGATACAGGTGGTGCTTATAACTAGTCTTCGATAGTTTTCGATGATATATGTGAATGGGTGTGGGGTCTTGGGACGTCCACCTCCATCCCAACACAGGAAACTCAGAATTAAAACACAACACATCCATAACATAGGCACTGTAATAAAATGGCGGAATAACCCTCTTTGTGACACGATAGTCAGACCTGAAGTCGAGAATCGCTTTGGCTAACTTGTCAGATAATATAACCGCCCAATCCATGATTTCTCCACTACATGCTACCTCTATTAGGGGAACCATTTCTATGGTGAAATTGGCGGAGTCATGCAATCCCCATAGCCTACACATCATAATTCTAGCATAACAATAAGCAGAACACAGGGAGTCAACTGAATACTTACCCGAGGTTTCATGCTTGTGTTTTGTTGGATTCTGTCTCCAGCCTCGAATTGGTTCAGACTCGGTCTCGTTCTCTGCTCGAAATTTCTCCAAAATCAGCATTATATTTCTTCTCTTCTTGCGGCAGGTGATACATTAGCCTTAGGTCTTCGGCTCGAAACGAACCGAAAACCCTCTCGTCCGCAGTTTCAAACAGTCTATTGATAATTGGGAGCTCTTGGATTGCCCACCTTACCACATCTGTGTAAGGAAGAACTTGTTCCCAAGCCGCTATTCTGTGTAAGAAGGAGTTGGCCAAGTCCTTTAAATTGGCATCAGATTTGCTGGTATTATCACATAAAATCTCTACTTCGGTCACCGTTGGCCCTTCCACTTCAATCAAATTATAAGTCCCTTGCCAATTGGTCTTGGTGAGTCCTAAGCATGTTGTATCTGATATTAGCCCTTTATTCTTTCCAGTTGGATCAGCGATAGCTAGCCCTACGGCTGGCGGAGTAGTAGGCATTGTAGTCTTCTTAGATTTCTTTCCCATTCCACTTTCTTCTGTTTCTATGGAAGAATTCTGCGCAGAGTGAAAGATAAGTGCAACACATGGAACAATATCATGAATTAAACAGATTGAAATATATACATATCTTGGTGCATTCATAGTAATTAATTGACTTAAGGTGGCCTTAGGATCAAATACGTGGATAGACTTCAAGCCTGCTATTCTTATTAAGTGGTCGTTACGGCCTGTTAGTCTCATTAATTACAGTTGCTTCAATTAATGGCTGAATGATTTATTCGAAGCATGCTTAGGGTGACTTGGCAGTTTGAACGTGGATGAGCGACTTTTCCAAAGGATATGGCCTTAATTACGAATAAATCATATTAAACTGCATTTATGACTGTTACTTTGAAAACTATGCCATTTACCCTTTATGCAATCGGGCATCGGGGAAATGCTAAGTTATTACATTGGTTTTGTTTGGAATCCCCGATCACTGATATCCGATATCGCATTGTGTCAGGCATGGATGGTAGGGCTGCTTAGGATGAGGGCACGATGAGTCATTGATCGCCGATAGTGATATCGCATCGCATCACATGAGGGGGAGCTTAGTTGTGCTTTAAATGTTATCGTCGATTGTCGATTTCCGATTGCCAATTTCGCATCACATTGCAGCAAGGATCATTACTCATGTTACTTTATGCTTTGCCAATATCCGATAGCGATTTCGCATCAGCGAAAACCAACATGTCCCTTACATTGTGTTTTCTTTTTCATTGCGATATGCGATCTCGCGATCGCTTTATCGTAATGATAAAGATAAATCGTTTTATATTGGGGTTTTTTGATTGGTTTTATTAAAAAGGCCTTTTAATGATGTTTTCTTTTATTTGAACCTTTTGTGAAATAGAACTTTAAATTGATACCAATTTGAAACAAAAATTAAAAAAGGGACCCATTTCACATTATAGTTTTGGAATTTTAATGATATGAAATGGGGGGTTGTTGTAGGGCACAACAGGTATACATTCTGCATTCTCATATTTTGGCTTATGTTCCTAACGCTGTTGTCAAAGATGTTTTAATACAAACATATCCGGCAGGAAGACGAGGCAAGTGGGTTGGAGCTTTGTTGGAGTATGATGTGGAAATAAAGCTCACAAAACTTGTCAAAGGACATGGATTGGCAAAGTTAATGGCTAAATCGAATTTGCACGCCTTAGACATCAATCCGATGGTTGCTATGTCTGATGAGAATGAGGAAGGTTTGTCAATTCATGTATCTAAAATATTTGTTCTTTCTCCATGGTATTCAAATATAGTATATGTGCTTCAGAATTTGTCACCACCACCCGGCGTGGCTAGAAACAAAAGTAAAACTCTCAAGTTAAAGGCTGCTAAGTTTAGTATTTTGAATTCTGCACTTTATTCGAAGGATCCCGGTGGTGTTTTGTTGAATTATTTGGTGGAAGAAGAAGTGAAGCAGGTCATGGAGGATTTCCGTAAAGGAGATTGTGGTGGTAACCTTTTTTGGAAAAAAACGGAAAATAAAATTTTTAGAGTGGGATACTATTAGTCGACATTATTTACTGATGTTTATAAGGTTGTTAAGAGCTATCATCAATGTCAAATTTTTAAAGGAAGGCAAAAATTATAGCCTTTGCTGCTTAAGCCCATTGAGGTGAGTGCTCCTTTTTGGCAGTGGGGGTTGGATTTCATTGCTGAAATTCATCATGTTTCTTTAGGTCAGCATAGGTGGATCCTCACGGAAACAGATTATTTCATGAAATGGAATGAAGCAATTCCCACCAGACAAGCTACAGATGCGGTAATTATTTCATTCCTTGAGAATAACATTTTGTCTCGTTTCGGTTGCCCAAATAAGTTAATCGTTGATAATGCAGCATCTTTCAAATCAAAAAGGATGATTGAGTTTTGTAACAAGTATAAAATCGTTTTGGGACACTCAACTGCCTATCATCCACAATGCAACGAATTGGCAGAGTCTTCTAATGAATCTTCGGTCGACATCATTAAAAAGTTGCTGGAAATAAACAAGAAAACTTGGCATAAGAAGTTGGTCAATGCACTTTGGGCAGATCGAGTGAGTCAGAAGAAATTCATTGGTATGTCCCCCTTTGAGCTAGTTTATGGAGTTGATACAGTGTTTCCCACCTCTCTCACAGCTCTGACAGTTAAAATTCTTCAGGAGGCTAGTAGTAAAGATGATCCTATGCAAAGAATAGTAAATTAAATGATCCATTTGCAGTAGATGAGAGAAGAAGTTTTCCAAAACACATTCAAGTTGCAAGAAAGGATTAAGAAAATCTATGACAGAAAAGCAAAGGCGGACAAATTCCAATTGGATGACGTGGTACTGAAGTGGGATGCAAGGAATGAGGAAAAGGGTAAACATGGTAAGTTCGAAAATCTCTGGAAAGGACCCTTTAAAATTGCTACACATCATAGTCAGAATGCCTTTCTTATGAAGGAAATGAATGGGGACGATTATCCAGGAGGGCCGATCAATGGTCGGCCGCTCAAGTGGTACCATTTTTGAGGAGTTTTCTGTTGTTTACAATTTCACTGTATATACCATTTTATTTCAGTTCCATTGTAGGAGTGTGTTGTGATCCTTTCTTCAGTGTGGGGCCCGAAGTGAAGGCTATAATTCTGAAGAATGATTTCATCTTTGGTTTGAGTGTGTCGAGCTAGTCTTTCAGTCATTTTAATTTTAAAATTGAGTCAGTTTGAGTCAAGTTTCAGTTAATATATGGAATCAAGAGCTTTTTGTGGATTTTTCGAAATAATGGACTCCATAGCCCATTGGATGAAGGCACTGCCTACTCTCCCAGAAATCTGTAGTTCTTGGCACCTCCAAGGAGCTACCATCGCCATTGGAGCCAATGTTAGAGTCAGTCTGTTCAGCACTCTGTGAGAGATCAAAACCTCTTTTCTTGCATTTCATTTTTAAGAGTTCCACCCAGTCATCTAAATTCCATTAGGCGCATGGATCATCTGACGAGAATGATTTTCCTCATGTCCCTCATGTCATTTACCTGCTGGTTCATGTTTGTTCTTTAAAAAAAAAGGCATATACAGTTTTCTTCTGAGTAAAATTTGCAAAATGTTGTCTTTAGGGTTTCATGGTCAATTAGGTGACGGTTCCTTTAGGGTTTTGTCCAATAAATGTGTTGAAGTGTCCAATAATCACCACACGGGCATGAGGAGGTTTCCTTATCAATAAATTTCATTGACAACTGTTCGAAAATGATTTTTCCCTCAAAACTCTATTTTGAGGAAAATAGAGAGTATTTAGCATTTATTGTACTAAAATCATGTAAATTTTGTTCTTTTCACTGCAGATTCCTTCATCTACGCCCCGGTTTCTTTTCTTAGCCTAAGAAGTTCCAACACCTACAAAAACAAGCTAATTTTAGCTCATCTAGTTCATCAACAAAGCCAAAAGGTGAAAAAGTCTAAAAAACAGAGTTTGAAATCAAGTCATTTTGAAAACATTGTAAAAGTGTGTTTCATGAGCCAAAATCTTAAAATCTCTTGGTTTATAAGCAATGCCTTAATTTGGAAAGATCATTTGTAAAGAGAGAAGCAAGAGAGAGCAAATTTGATGAGCAAGTGAGAAGTTGGGCGACTTTGGGTGAAAATTGCTTGGCGCAACGCAGTGAGCAGGAGGTGCGGTGCACTGGTGAGGTGTGGTGCATTGGCTGCAAACACGCAATGTTATTTTGCATGGGCACGACGCACTGGGGAGGCACAGTGCATTGGGTATGCTGTGCGACGCATACAGCTAAAGGGCCCGAAAAGTTCCAGAACAGCCTCCAATCGCCAAAAACCCACAAATTTCCTTTGATTCAAGTAGGTTGATCTCCAATTCTCATGTTCATCAAAGTTTTGTAGTTATGCTATGATGGTTGATGTGTTGAGTGTCTAAAAAAATGATGAAACCCTATCATCTTAAATTCCTCAAACAAAGATTGTTGCCTAGGGTTTGACAACTATTTGTTTCCAAGTCTATCATCTTTCCATCATTCCCTTATCACATTTTTTCCTTGATTTCATTGTTCCCTAAATTTCTCTACCCCCCTAAAATCCAATAATCCCCTATCCCAAATTTCCTTTCCCAAATTTTCTATTTTAAAATCCCAAACCCTAACCTTGTACAAAACTCCCAAAACTATCCCATATTTCCCTAAACAGATCTATCCCAACATTCCCAAATTTCCCACTGGTTTTTACCCTCTCGTACAGTCCCTTGTTTAATTGTTTTCCCCTTGGTGACAAAGATCAAGCACATCACCAAAAGGCAGTGCAACATAGTTTTCATACATCAACACATATTTCCTCAAGCCAATTTGTCTATTGGCAGTTATGGAATTCGATCATTCAGCTGATTATGAAGTGGAGAGCTAAAGTGACTCACCAATGGAGGAACATGCACCCTAGAGGCCTCATAGAGGTGGCAGACATATCAGAGAAGAACCAACCACCCTTACTGAATTGCAAGCCTACCCTATTACCATTTCTTGTTTCCAGTATCAGTCATGTTATGAGTTTTGTGAGAAAGTTTCTAATATTCAATTTCATCATGAGTTGGCTCATCTATTTCTACTGCATTTACATGGTGATCAGGTCGCTTTAGCTGGTGTCACCTTCACACTTACAACATAATCCATCTCAATAGCAACCAGCATACCTAGCATTGGAGAACCATGAAACAAGAGGCATAAAATTGACTGGCAGCATTATGAGCCATATATTAAGCCCAGTTTCTTGGGGCATCTCAAGAGAGTGTTTACTTTCCATTACCTCAGAGATGAATATGCTCCACCAATGAAATTAAAAATGAAGTATTTCACCTGTGAGGGCCAGTTCTCTCGCTTGTATTCTTACCACTTTAGACTGCTGATGCATTTTACCCGGGTACGGTTGATGAACAACCCTTACTTCATGTGTCGAAACATAGAAAGGATGACGACCCTTGTGCAGCACAAGACTCCTCAGTAGCAGTTTAACAGTATTTACCATTTTTCTCTCATCAAAATTGTGGTGGCTCATAAGCTTGGATTACAGGGCATTACCTGGGATGATTTCATCTCTCGTGAGTTTTTCAGAGCTTCACAGGGACCTTCAGAGACAAGGCATGAGACAGGTGGGTCCTCCTATCATCATGAAGGCCATGAGACTCACACTACTACTATGTCAGTTTTCATTACTTATCAGAAGGGCACGAGACAGTTCTTTGTTGCAGCAAAGCGAGTGTTATCTCCACCTTGCGTGGAAGGGGCCTCGCTTCTGACATCGAAACCACATGTACATTACAGAGACAAGAGGCCAATGCAGGACGAGGGGCCTTCAGGTGAGCAGGAATTTATTCTTGTTCATGATGATGATACAGACATGGGCTCGCAAAGTGCACATCTAAGAGAGATCATCCAAGAGCAGCAAATAGAGATCAAAGCCTTGTCCCTCAACATGGAGAGGGCTAAGTGGACTATGAAATACTTGGAGTAGAGAAACAAGCAAATTGAATAACAACAGGTGATTATGGAGTTACAAAACGTTAAGGAGAATCACCAAGCTGCCCAAAGGAGGAGGATTGAATTCACTTCATTGGAGCAAGAGATTAATGATGATCGGTAGTCTTGGCACGAGAGAGTCAACATACACTTAGAGAAATTACTGGACAAGCCAGATAGGGACAAAGAATTGCTGAGACACATGGCTTTCCAGTACATGGCACGGAACAAGGTTTGTAATGCTCGAATAAGGAATTTAAAGGCAAAACTAAGGAAGGAATCCAAAAGGAAAAAGAAGAAAAAAGAGAATGATCGACTCTAGATATTGGCTGAGGCATCCTTGGCCCATGATAGCTCTTGATAGAGAACGTCCAGTGCAAATTTCAAGAAATTTGTAGCAATTTTTGGATTTTGAAAATTTTAGCACTAAAAAACAGGGTTTTCCTCCCTATTACGCCATGCCAAGTGGTCGTGATTTTTCTAAGGAGCTCCAAATCCAAAAACAATTGTATTTTTGGATTTTCCATGAAAAATTATGGTTTCTTGTTCATGGCCAAGAAATTTGGGAAAGTTTTGGGTCCTCAAAGAGGCCAAAACACTCAAACAATGACCTCACTACCCCTATTTTGACACACATGAGGCAGTCTTGGGAGCTTGAATTTTTGGAGGGGCAAATGAAATCCAAATATAAAAATTCTAATTGGGTTGGAAAGTAGACAGGTAGGACTTTACAACGAGCTATCATGAGCTCAATTTGGACTTCGAGAAGGGCCTCAAAATCAGCTCCAAAGTTGTACTACACATAGAGAATCAGGGGCGGTACATAGAGGATTTTTGCCTATTTTTCACTCAGCAGCCTAGAAATTAGCCCAGTTTTGACTAGTTTCACTTTTTCATGTAAATCTTGATCTACCATGATCTAGTTTCATAACCATGATGTAATTTTGGCACATATTTACTTGTTCTATAGGATTCATTCACCAACAAGTGAAAATTAAATGAATGAATTAATTTCCCTCCATATAGAGGCAAGTTTTTTAATTGCCTAGATATCAGTGCCTTGTTTAGAATTGGTTGAAACAGCTCCTAGAATGATGAGATTGACCCCTAGAGGCATGAGAAGGAGTTAGGCTTGTCTATATCAAGTAATTTCTCAGTCATTTTTAGGGTTGGACACTTGGGATTGCTAGACACTTCATTGTACATTCATTTTCAACATTTTTGGCAAAGGAAAGACCAGGGTTTTACAGCGCATGTTGGGATCCATGTGACTCTGTGTTTTGATGGTGTTTTTCTCTATGTAATTGAATGTTCACTGATGTTTAGGTGTATCATTTTCCCTTCTCTTTTCTTCTGAAAGTAAACAAATGAGTGATTAAGGTAGAATTCATTGGACTGTTGTGCTTTGCCTTGGAATTTTGTTTAATTTTCAATGTTTTCATCTATTTGAGGAGGACTCTTGAGACCCTCTTGCCATCCTTAGCTCCTCACTAGTCTGATCGATCCATTCATTCAATATAAAGCATCAAAACGATTTCCTTCCTTGCCGCAATCAGAACTCTGCAAAAACTAGGCCTCATCCTCAGACCCAAATTTGCCTTTCCCTTTTCCCAACAAAAAACCCCAAAAAACTCAAATTAAATCCTTGCACTTCATACCCAGCCTAAGATTAGTTGTTAAATCAGTCATCTCAAGCCCCATCGATTATATTTTGTTGAGATTGACCCAGAGAGAGCCCTCTCCTATCCTCGTAGGGCTAGCCATGAGGCTAAGCGTGCTTTGATGTTGACCTAGAAGCTTACCTTTTTAGCCTGAGGTAAATCTAGGCTCTAACAGGAAGGACATTGTAGCAAACAACTGCATAATTTTCAATGTGAAGGGAGGTTGGAATTTATGTACGTTGCATAGTTCCAGTAGGAAAGGGAAGCGCTTGAGGGTTACATATGTGAAGTGCATAGTTCAAAAAAGTTGGATGAGGCTAGGTTGCTAGGGAAACTCCAATATTTGGCTAAGTGTGGGATTAGTGGAACTGATGTGAACAATGATAAAATTTGACTATGATCACACACTTGAACACTTAACAACATGACATAGACCATCTAGAACATATAACACATGCTTTTCTTAATGCAACAATATTTGTTGCAACTTACGACAACTGCGGCTCCAATGATAGAGTTTGGGAGGATAAAGGTGACACTTGTGTAAGAGTGTCTCGAATGAGTGCTGACATGTATATGTGGTGAGGACAACCCATTCTCACAAATATTTCCCCTTGAAACAAAAAAAACCTCCATTTGCATCACAAGCGATAAACCCCAAGCCCAAAGATGACACATTCTATGAAAAGATAAAAGAATGAACAATTGTTAATTGTTAATTGTCTTAAATAGGTTTCATGTAAAGTGGTCATTGTCTTAAATATAAAGTTTTGTCTTAAAATATTTGTCTCAAACTCTTTCTATCTTAGATATAAAGTTTTGTCTTAAAATGTTTTTGTCTCAAACTACTTTTGTCTTAAATATAAAGTTTTGTCTCAAAATGTTTGTCTTAAATTATTTTTGTCTTAAATAGAAAGTTTTGTCTTAAAATATTTTTGTCTCCAACTTCTTTTGTCTTAAAATATTTTTGTGTTAAACTATTTTTGTGTTAAACTAGTTTTGTCTTAAACTATTTTTTTCTTAAACGTAAAGTTTTGTCTTAAAATATTTTTGTCATGTCTTAAAGTTTGTATTTAAGACAATTCAATTGATATTAAGTTTTAATGTAAACTAACTAACATAAAAATTGACTTTTTAAGACAAAAGATTTGTTTTGTCTTAAAAAATGTCTTAAAAATGCCCTTGGTATTGTAGTGTCTCCAACTCACTACATAGAATCGATTCCTTTTGTAACCAATCTCCAAACCTGGGCTCATTTGAAACACTAAAACCCATCCTACCCTCGTTGATCCCTGCTCCTTATTTAAGTGTTGCAAGTGAAACAAAATATTACATGCAAAATCGAGAGTGGAACAAAAGATTACATGCAAACTGGTCTGAACTCTCTGGACAACTGCAAGCTTAAAAATAGCTTCAAAATCATTGAAAGGAAAAGGGTTTATTTCTTTACATGAATTTCATAACCTAAGGCCAAGTATGTGCATTGCATTGTACTTCCAACCAACCATAGCCAACCAAAATTTTCACAAGATATTGTTAAAGCAAAATTTTCGCAAGATATAGTTATGCATTCTACTGTGTTCTTTGATTTGGTATATAATTATATTTCCTTCTTTGTTTACAGAATTTTCAAGGAAACATCAATTTAGAAATTCTTTTCGGATGGAAATTTTTTTTTGTCTCTAAATCAATGGAGAAGCGTTGATGAAGGTTATCAATAGGCCATTGGCTAATACTGAGCGGATTGTACTGCTTTAGTCATTGCAACAATTGGGATTTGGATCTAATCAAAACAAAGTTATGAACCCTGAGAAGCCTTTGTAATCAAATGAATGTAAGGGAAGTTTTACATGCATAATATACCCACAAAATTCAATGATCTTCTTTTGACAAAATGGTAGAATTTGAGTGTGTGGACTAATATTTGTAGGCATATTGCCGAATCAGGGCTTGAGAAACCTTTACTTCTGTTGAGAAAGCTGGACAAGCTTGAGGCTACAGGACCATAACATGACCACTCACGGTTCGGTAAAATGTTTACCATCATCCCCAGATTGCGATAAAAATGTATATAGATGAAAATATACCTATGTAATAAATGACTCGACAACCTCTTTATCTGTGGTTCGTTTGGTTTACGTAACTTCATGATTTCCAAGGATATTATTCACTATCTCATAACTCTAAGTAGGCTACGCCTTCTGATTATGACTACTATTATTTAACCATGATTCTCTATCAGCATGGATTCCTTTTTCCTTATAGGTAAAATAATACATTAGACAAAATCAGATACACTACAAAGGAACATAATATCCCTTACATCACCAATTAAAATTCTAACAAGGTTAAAGTCGGGAGATCAATATAATTTACCAGTTCCACTTTAGTAGAGCTTCCCTTCGTCCATTCCTTTTCTGACACTACAACATAATATACACCTAAAATACATATAGAAATAATGTGAAACGATCAAATCCTTCAAATGTAGACTTTCAAATCAAGTTCACCCCACTACTAAACCTCAATAACGTAAATTGAATTATCTAACCATCTAACCATTTTTGATAGCAGTGATAACCATTCCTCCATTCTTCCCAGATTTCTCCCTCCATGGATGTTGCAACATATATCAATACTATTACTAAATTTGGATTGAAACCATAGATACTAATCCTAAAACTGAACAGAATACAATTGAACCCAACTATATAATATGAAAGAATGTTTACTTAAATGCTTCATGTTTTACGTTAGAGAAAAAATGATGAGATTTAAGAGCAACCAGAGGACGTGACATTCGACATGACAATGAAATGGTTATGCCAGAGAAGGGCTTGTCTTAGTGAAGTGATCCTTTGGGGGGAACGGATTTGAATCTTGCTGGTTCCTTGAGAACTGAACCATCAATGAAACATAAAACTCTTCTTCAAATGTAAATCATTCCATTATTAAATCATCTCATATAGAAATTCATCATTAAATTCACTGGGAGTATCAACTCATAATCCATTCTTCCTACATGTAGTTGGAATTGTTGGAAGAATCACTGCACCTCTACCGAATCTGTAATTTCCACCCTTGGGATCCTAGTTGTTGGTTTAGAATGATTACCAACATTTTGGGTTTTGGTGTAATGGAAAACCTCTTCCTCAAACAAGGTTAGATTCCCCCAAGTTGTGTGGAAATTACACATTGCACCTCTATGCAATGTGTAATTTCCACTCTGGGGATCCTAGTTATTGGTTTGGAAAGTTTACCATTACTTGAGGGTTTTGGTGTAATGGAAAACCTCTTCATGGTATGAGAGCCTGGACCCAGGTTCGATTCCCCTGAGTTGCCTTGGTTGGGGGTGTTGGAAGAATCACTGCAGCTCTATGGAGTCCATCATTTCCACCCTAGGGATCCTAGTTACTGGTTTGGAACATTTACCAACACCTATGGGTTTTGGTGTAATAGAAAACCTGTTGACTAATGGTGTAGTTGTACTTACTCCACTCAAAAATAAAACCCATTGGGAATCTATAATTAAACCCTGAAAATTCAAGGTTTCCACCACACATAGCGAAAGCCTCCAGTGATCCATACATCATCATATTATCACTGGTTTTAACACCAAAATAGAAACCTTCAATCTCAGTAGTACATTACATTGAATTCTAACATGAATTCGTATCACCAAAAATAAACAACACAAACATATAGACTTACCATCTCTGGTCAACGTTCATTAGAGTTGGAATCATCCTACCCATGTTCATTAATATTTATCTAATTTTATCTATATGAGCATGCTCCTTCAGATTCTTGATACTAAAGTAAGCTCAGTGGGTTCTAGATAAGCCTTAACTAACATGCTAATAATCGTACCTAGATTCATATGCTTCTTTGGAGTCTCTATGATCATGTTTGGGTTCTTATTCAAGTAATAGATTATTACAATGAATCAGATTAGACTAGCGATAAATATCCTAGCCATCATAGTCCACGTAAGGGGAGTACAAGTAATAAGGATATATCAATGAGGTAGGAAGAACTCCAACTCCATTGTTGAGGGGTTGAAGTTTTTGTTGTTGCTACTGTGCAGGCAAGCTATTTTATATGGGTCATCCTTAATTTTGAAACTGTTGGTCAAAAAACATTACTTGGCTCCTCACCAGCTCCAACTATACTTTCAATCACTCTGCTTGGTTTTGAAGCATCACAATAACTCTAAGACAACCATAAACATGATCCTTATCCCTTGCATTGCCGTGGTACACAATAGATCTCGTTGTATCATTTTTTTTCTATCGTCATGAAGCTTCTTGAGAATCTTCAAAATGTGGCTCAGTCCAAATAGCTTATGAGCATTCAAAAATTGTTTGGGGTGGTTTGGTTATGAGAGAAGACGTGAAGGGCTTGTGAGAACTCTTTATTAGGATCTTAGGCATGCGAAAGTAGCCTTGAAAGAAATTTAGGAGCAACATTTGATACAACAAAGGCAATTGTGAAAAGGTCGACTCGTCTAGGGAGATACAATGATTCTCATGGTCTGAGCAGAGTTAATTTATCACCAAACTACCTCGCAATGCTAACCATAACCTATCTCCACCATAAATTCAACATCAACGTGTGACGATAAATTGTGATTGTCATTTTTAGCATAGGGCCTAGGGGTATCCTTAGTTCCATAACCAACCACGTGTTAAATTTGGATAAATCCAAGGAGGATGAAATTTAAGCTCACTGAATCATGGGAGTGAACAATGTTTGCACATAGAGAGCCAGCATAGCGAATGCCTTAGACGTAATTACCTATATCATCAAAGTTTATATAAGGTGTTTAATTAATTCATATATTTAAACAAATGTTGTGTAGTGGAAGGCTACCCACCTGATTATATTATTACTATGGGGTTAAGAGCAAGAAAATACATTCGCTTTTTATGAGAATTATATAAGAGAATTTGGATTTCCTAGGGTTTTTCTATATAATTGACCCTAAGTTTTGTTTGAAATCGTTTTATATTAAATTTAGTGGAGGATGTATATTTGGTTTAAATATTTGTTCCACCTAGATTCCTCCATTACATAACATTACTTATTGCTGGAAAAATGATTACATGAGAATGTTTTAATTGAAAAATAGTTTTGGCCAGGAAAATTTTTTGTATAAATATTTTCTAAATGAACACCTTTGTTTACCCAAAACAATGTTAATGTCGAAGCAAGTTTTGAATGAATATAGGTATTTGTAATATTTTGCGTGATCTTTTTGAAATTGTTGTTGGGGTAGATAATTGTTAGTGTGGAATCAAGACTACTATTAGTGAAACTATTATTGGTTCCAACATTATATAGATAATATATAGGGGAATGCAATTGTTTTTTATGATGATGGAGTGCTTGTCAAATAGGGTGGTGAATTTGGTCTCAATTCAATCAAAGTATGTCACGTATACATGGGATATTAAAAAATACCTCTAATTTCATTAGATATTCATAAAGATTTCCCAAGATGATTTTTTTGAACCCCATATCTATTGAACCACTTTTAAAACATTGTGCAAACCATTGTAGTTCATTATGGTTACTCCTCCAAAAGGAATAATAGTAACACATTAAAAAAATACAAAAAAATATTAAACCTAGTGGGTGGAGTCCCTAGGAGAAATGAGTAATGAGTAGACAAAAGACACAAGTTCACATTCTATATTTCTCTATCAACATATGGTATTACAAGGAGTAATATATGGATATATGCACTTGCATATACATTTTACATTTGTTTTTATGACCATCCTTATTGCACGAAGAGGGGTATGACCATCCTTATTGCATGAAGAGGGGTATGACCTAGATGTGTAAGTATGTCCCTACTCAAAGTTATATTTTAACTAATGTCACCCAACACAAAAATAAAAAATCAGAAATCTAAAGAGTGTCTAGGTTAGTCTCTCCAATAGGTAATAATAACTAAAATAGAAAAAAATAATTTTTTCCCGAAACAAAAATGAAAATAACAATATAGATAAAAAAAGAAAAAATGAAAGTAACCATATAGATAAACAAACTACAATACAATTATCTAGTATGTTTAGATGAAAATATTAAGATACAATTAGCTCAAGAGTTTAATAGTTCTTTTATCATATAAATATAATCTGAATGGATCATAAATTTACCTTCAACAATTTTTTTTACCACACTAAAATTCCAAATTAGGTAAAATTTTAAACTTCTTCACTCTTTACTAATGCCGCTACCATTTCTTAAATCATAGTAAAAGGGTTAATTCAACAAAAAGAATCCAAAATATTGTTGTAAAATATTTTAATATTTCTTTTAATTAATTATTTGCAAAATGAATCTTTAAAATGAAAACCATATCATATGGATATACTAAAACATCTAGACATAAATATTTCCACGATCAAAGTTGTAATATTCAAAAATATTAATTTATTGTAGTTTTATTATAAATTTTGTTATCATGCCATGTAACAACATCATTAAATATAATAATATTGAAAGATTAATATTAATATTAATATTGTTGGAAATAATACTGAGAGGGGGGGGGCTGTGAATCAGTATTAGTCACGTCAATAATAATTTTCTTTTCATACTCAATTTCATATATGCTACTTCAATGAAGGTAACCCTCATGTGCACGCAACTGTGTTTAAGGAAAGAGCGTATATCCAAAAATCTAATGATTCAGTTAATTCATCATATGTTTATCTTTAATCTCACCATTAATACTTTATTAAATATTAACCATGTGCAGTTAATAAGAGAAAGAATCATTACACATAAGCAACACACATGAGCACCAATATGTAAGGTGGAAACCCAATGTGGGTAAAAACCACCTATTGCTATCATCTATTCCTTCTTTTAATAATAAGAAAATATGTTTACAACATTGTACTGGTTCAAACTCATACCATTACGTAGGCTTCTACCTACAGAAGGCTACAACCTTCTCTTGTTCTCCAGCTTCTACTGGAAGGGGGCTACAACCCCCTAGCTCTTGTACTAGCCAATATGTTTACTAGCGTGTAGGCACTGACCTACAGAAGGCTACAACCTTCTCTCTTCCTACAGGTACCACATTTCATAAATTTTCTTACTAGATACTCCTGGAACACAATACCATAATCTGAAGGCCACGTTTCATCCAATTTTCATACTAGACCCATCAACAACATTGAAGCTCAAAATCACTACACTTTTTGAATCAACCATAGCTAAACCAATCAATCATTGACAATCAATGAATCTCTGACACAACTGAATCAAACACTTAATGAACCTCTAACATAAATGAATCAAGCATTCATTCAAACTTAATCAAATTCAATCAATCAACTGCAACAGATAGATCAGTGTAACTAGTACACAGATCTAAGTTTAGATCACTACATTACCATTCAAAATTAGTTGTAATCTTAAAACCATGCTTCAGAGAGTATACGCTATTTGGCAAAAGCCAACCTACGTGTATACGTAGCTTTCTAGAGGCAAACCAACGTATAGATCTGCAAACACTTTGTTGCACTTCCAGGATTCAGACATAATCACACATAGTGGATAAAACATGTGTTAGTGACCAGATCTAGCCCATCCATTATCAGATCACATAATGATAAGTCATTATGATCCTGATCCATCATTAGATTTCGTCCATCAACACTAAATCTAATCACAATCAACCAATCTAAATATGCATAATACTGTCACCAGAATATAGTCACTAGAACACAATGCATAACCATGAACACTGCAACAGCAAATAGAACCCTTATAGATAATACTTCACAAAATATACGGTACATCCATCAGCCGAACTAGCGTATATATACCCTTTTACCAAGGGGAACCAACGTACCAATCTACAAATTCCATTATGTGATATATACGCTACTTTTGTATGTTAAACCAGCGCATATACACTATTTTATCAAAGCCAACCTACGTACAGATCTAGAAATGCAAACTTAAAGCATCACAACTATTTCAGACTTCATTCATACCCAGATCATCATATTTACATAATAAAAACATGCATCAATATTCAGATCTAGAATATTCATGAGAAAAAACACATATTGATAGTTCATTTTATGCCTTAAGGTCCCAATCCATCATTAGATCTTATCCTCCAACAACCGCTAAGGTTCCTCCTTAGTTTAGATCCAATAATGCACCATAACTGAATAACCTACATACTAGATCTCACTCTTCATCAGATATTCAATGCTTGAGTGCCTTGGCCTAATGACATTCTCTTCCTTCTATATTTTTAGGCCTTTCTCAATACCATGTAGCAAAGCCACTTAAGACCAATACCTTGGATCAAATACATAGGGTCAATACCACAGACCAATAACCTAGGGTCAGATACCTTTGACCAAAGAAATACCTTGGACCCTGTTAGTGTCTCTATCTTCATCCCTCCATTAGTGATCAAATTTCTCTTTTTGCATGCATATTAGGTGTCCCATATGATCAGCTGCATTCCATTAGGTCATGGATCAACTAATGGAAGTGGTTTATTTTCAACTTCCCTCGTGGAATTTACCTGTTGGCATGCTTTCACATTTTTAATTCATTTACAATCATTTTGTTTTATTTCATTTACCAAAATCATTTTTAGGGTTTTAGTCTCACTAGGTCTAGGGTTTGCCACCATTATCATCCAAAACTCAATAAAAGGTCATCAACGATATGAGGAGGTTTTATAAGTTCATAATATCATAAATTCACTAACAGGGTTTTTTATTTTATGTACAAATTTTATGTAATTTATAGTGTTTTTTCTAAGTAATAAGTTCCAGCTACTACCCTTGCTCACCTTGCCAACTCCAGCCACTCCAAAGAAAAGCAAAAGCATCAATGCATTAATTCATCAAGTGATAAAGAAAAGTCAAACTTTAAAAAGAAAAATAGAGTTTTTAAACAAAAGTGACTTGGACTTTACGACAGTGGGCTTGGCATAAGGAAAAATTAAAAGGCATCCATATATAAATTGAAAGGAGTGCTATTTATCTATTTCATTGTGTAATATATGCTTGGAGAGCTAAAATCATGATTTGGAGGCAAATTGAACAAAGGAAGTTGAGAACCATGTTTTCTAAGCAAATCTGCTTGGCGATGCTCATCAGAGGTAGTGCACTGCACACCAGACCAACGTTGCACCTCAGTGGGTTTTTTCTAGTGTTAATTTACAAGGGCGCTGTGCATCAGGAGGGCGCTACACATTGGGCCCAAGCACTGCGCATCAATCTAGAAGTTGCCCAAAAATTCCAAATCACTCAATAACCCTCAAAAATGTTTTATTTCTCTTCTACAAGTAAGCCGTCATTGAATTTGAGCTGAATTTGATCTTCTACATGTGTTCCTCATGATTTTTGGATTTTGAAAATTAAACCCTAGCTTTTCTTCATCACTTCCATTTCATTGTATAACTTTCACTCCATAACAAAAACCAGCATCATTTTTCCCTTTTCTATCTTACATTTCCCTAAATCAATCCATTAATCCCACTTTCCATATCCCACTCCCCTAAGACAACTCATTCCCTTCATCAAACACTAAATCCCTCATAGAATCCTAGCTTCCCAAAACCTATCCCTTCATTCCCCAACTCCATTTCCCATTAGCAAAATCTCTTCATACTCATATCCCTTGTCTTCCTTCATTATCATTCTCCACCATATCATCATCACATCACTTCCCTAAGACAAGCACCAAAGACCATGGCAAGAAGTAGTGAATCAATTTATGAAGAAGAAACACTAAATGACAGCTCAAGAGAAAGAAATGTACATCCTAGGAGACCACACAAGGTTGGAAAAATAATTAGAGAGGAACCTATTAGCATGACTAAACTCCTTTCTTGCCCCCTTGCTAGCACTTCTTTCATATACTAGTCTTTCTTTGAGTTTTGTGAGATGGTTAAGAGGGTTAATTACCATCATGAGTTAGCAAGACAATTTGTCATAAACATGGAGAATAATGTGGTGTAGCTTGCTCGAATCAACTTCACTCTTTCACCAGCTATTATTACGGAAGCCGCTAGAATGCAAGATGTAGGAGAAAAGTGGAATAAAAAGTAGAATATCATCAAGAAGCATTATGAACCATATATTAAGGCTAAATATCATGGTAAACTGAGCCTAGTGTTTCCTTTCAAGTTCTTGGAGGACCGGTTTGTTCCACTTATGAAACATATCATCAAATACTTCACATGTGAGTGCAGGTTCTCCAAACTCTATGCCTACCATATCAGATTACTTATGCACTTCACTAGGGTCAGAATGATGAGTATTCCATATTTCATATGCAAAATCATAGAGAAGATGACTATGATAGCAGAAAGAAAACCATACCCACAACAGCTCAGTAGTATTTATCACTTTGTTGTCATCAAAATTATTGTTGCGCATCAACTCACTTAGTTGGGAGTGTCATGGGAATGTTTCATTGACCATGAAAGCTTTAAGTGGCCTCAAATTTTTGCAGATCCTCAAGAGGAAGGTGAACCTTCAGAGAAAAAAAAAGTGCACGAAAGAAAAACTGAAGAGGCTCATATTCCTTTGTTTGTAACTTATGAAAAAGGCACCAGGAGGGTTTTTACAGCTGCCAAATGACTATTATCTCCACGAACAGTGGAAGGGGTCTCATTTTCTTCACTGGATCATAGGCAAATGCTATCTTCACCTTGGGTGAAAGGGGCTTTGCCTTCTCCTTCAGTTGAATAGGTACAAAACAAAGACAAAGGAAAGCGACAAATACATGATGAAGGGCCTTCAGAAGGGCAAGACAAGGATTTTGTTTTGGTTGAGGAAGATGACACTGATTTGGGCTCTCAAAGCTCAAGACTGAAGGATATGATCATCAAAGAGAAGGAGGCTGAAATCCAAGCCTTATCACTTGACCTTGAGAGGGTTAAATGGATCATTAACTTCCTTGAGCAAGAGAACAAGCAACTAGAGGACAAACAAGCAATTATGGAGCTGCAAACAATTAGAGAAAATAAGCAAGTGGAAAATAGAAGAAAAACCAAGATGACATCCCTAGAGCAAGGAATAGAGGCTGACCGAGAATCATGGTTGGAAAGAGTGAATATTCACCTTGAGAAGATGCTTGAGAAGGCCAACTAGGAGAATAAAATGTTGCACCATATGGCCTATCAATACCTAACCCGGAACAAGATTTGCAAAACCAGGGTAAACAGGCGAAAAGCTAAGTTAAGGAGAGCCTTGAGGGCCAAGAAAGAACAAGGTAAACTCAAAATATTGGCTGAATCTTCATTAGCTTAGCAAAGCAATTAGTAAGCTTGCCTCTTGCCAAATTTGAAGTAATTTTGAGAAAAATTTGTCATTTCACAATTTATAAAGGCAAAACACAGGAATGTTTAGCTGATGCGCAACGCCACCGGTGTTGCGCATAGAGTTTGCTAATAATTTTGCAAAATGGCTTGCATTTTTACATTCCTCATGGAAAAATAATGAAACTAAAAAGTTTCATGAAATTTGGAGAAGATCTCGGTCACCTAAATGGCAAAAATACCTAAACAGTGCCCTCTCTGCCACTTTTTGGACCCACAGAAACCAGTCTTGGCAGAAATTATTTTTGAAGGGGAAAATTGACCCCAAATCCAAAAATTCTAGTTGTCATAGGAAGAGCTTTCTAGCAAGCCATCTTGGGACTGATTTGGTGAAGCGGAAGGCCTTCAAACTCAGCCTTGAAGTGGCACTACACATCAGGCTCGCGGCACTGCACATCAGGCAAAATTTTGCCAATTTTGCCTAAAAACTCATAATTTCGCCTACTTTATTGTCAATTTGACTTTTTATTCTTTATTTGGAAAATTAATGATGTAATATGATCTAACTTGATGTAATATGATGTAAATATGATGAAAAATGACTTGAGGAGGTAGATATGTCAATTAGAGTTGGTTTGAGCATGAATGAATCAGTTTCCATAGTTTTAGAGACAAGTTGTTCCACTACCTATTTTTCAGTTCCTCGTTTAGATCTTATGGAAATAGCTCCTTGACTCATCTATTCGACCCCTAATGGCTATCATAGGTGGTTTGATGCTTATATCTTGTACTTTCTTAGTCATTTGTCAAGGTTGGACTCTTGTGGATGCTTTGAGCTTTATTGTAAATCACTTCTATAGTTTGGCATGGAAATGAAACAGAGTTTTGTAGCATTTTGTGGGATTCTTGTGGTATTGTGTCTTGGCATTGTTTCTTGCTATGTTATTTAGTTTCTCTTATGTGTATATGTTCCAGCATCTATTTCTTTCTTCATAACTAAATGAATCAAGAAAATTAGGTAGAATCCATTGATATTCAGTGCTCTACCTTGAGGATACATTTAGTTTTAATGCTTTCTACTGTTCGAAGAGGACTCATGAACTGTGCATGACCTCTCCAGCTCCTCACCAGACTTAAACTTGCCATCATACATAATTCAAAGTACCAAAACACCTGCCTACCTTGCCCCACAGAAACCTCTACAAATTTGAGTTGATTTCCTGAACCCAAAGCTACCTTCCTCATTTGATGTAGCAATCAACCATTAAAATCAATCAAATTTCTATGAGCATATACTTAGACTAAAATTTGTATTCATATCAGTTATCTCAAGCCTTACTTTCCATATTTTCTTTGAGATTGACAAGGAGAGAGCCCCCTCCCAACCTAGTAGGGCTAGCTACCACGTTAAGCGTGGTTTGATGTTACCCTAGGCCTGCCTTTCTCAGCCTAAGGCAGATTTGGGCTATCACATAGTGGTGACGATACTGGAGAACGTAGTGTTATGTTCCTCAACAAAATGTATCAAGTTAGATCTAATTGCTAACGATGGACAATGATCAGACACTGGAAGTCTAAAATCATTCACCTGGTGACTCCAGTGTCAAGGAATCCCAAGGTTCATAATTTTTATGGCAACTCCACTCTTCAAGAACCAGTAGCCTGAAGAATTTCTTAGTATCAAAATGGATTTTTTTTCTAGAAGTTATGCTCCAATGAGCCGAGATCACATTCTACATTTCTTAAATAAAATTCCGAAGGTATATTGGCAAAGGAATTTGCTTATGTTTAAAGATGATGATAGGAATGACATTGCTTTACATCTGGTTAGATTTCACATACATATTTGCAAGTTGAAGGTTGATTTTTCTAAATATTTCTTGATGAAGATATTCATGGCCACTCTAGAAGGTGAAGCCTGATCTTGGTATGAAAGTTTTCCGCCTGCTTGTATTTACTGTTTAAAGGATTTCCATGACATGTTCTTTGAAAGCTATAAAGAATCTTATCCATCATTAAATTTAGCTCAGAACTATTGCAAACATGCTTGTAGTGTTATTGAAAATCTTGAGAAAGTTCATGAGGATGATGAGATCATGGACGCTCTGTACAAAAATCCATTTCAGCAGCATAAAGAGAACTTAGAGGATACTTATCAAGATGCTCAGGAAAATTTGTAGCTGGATCGGGATCTTAGTACAATGGAAAATAATGAAAGAGAAGATTTTATTTTAGATTTGTCCATAGAGGAAAACAATATGCAGGAAAGTCAAGTTTCAATTTTAGAATGTGATAAAGTGAAGTCAGCTATTTCATATCTAGATTTGGATCGTGATGATCAAGAGTACCTTGTTCTGAATCCCATGAAGGAGAGCTCTGATGTTGAGATCATCTGGAATGAAGACGACAAATTTATTGACCCAAGCCTTCATGAGGAGGTAATCTAGTCATTTTATGAAAAACAAGATGAGATATTTGTTCAAGAAAGTGAAAAATATTTTTTCAATAACTCAATGGTAAATGATAATTTGATTGCCATGTCATATGAAGCTGATTAACAATGTTTTTAAATTTCAAAAGATCATGGAATTGAGGACTGTCATTCAGGTTTTTCATGTCTTGAAATGCTATTCCAAGAAGACAATAATTGTTTGAGCAAACGAAAACAAAAAGTCTCATCTCCTTTGTCTGAAGATGAAATAGATCAACTCTTGAAAGGTCATGTTACAACCTAAGCTAATGCAAGTATGCAGTGTGCACATGGTCAAGAAGGTGTTGGTGAAACTTATTCTAATTTTGAAAATGATGACAGTCTTGAAATTAAATTTGTAAGTTAGTGAACATATAATATTTTCTTTCATGAAGATGATAGGGCTGTCATGTTTGATAATCTTGAAGAATGTTTTCTGTCAAAGAATGACCTAGACCATGGAATTGAGAAATATGAGCCCGAGGGAGACAATATGCTAGAATTTCTCATTCTTGACGAATTTACAACTAACACTTAGATACCGGAAGCTTATACGTCTCTATGCCTTCCTATCACTCAGAAACTAGTTGTTATTTCATATCAGAATAAAGGGAGTACTTGTATTTTTGCTGTTGGATCTCAAGACAAGCTAGTGCTTCAAGATTTAAAAGATCTTTTCGACATTCTTTTGCAAGCATTAGAGAAGATGAATGTTGCCTAGTTCTTTATTATAAGCCTTGGTTTCATTTGTTATTGTGAGTTGCTTATAGGTACATCGTTCTACCTACTCGGGGAAAGTGAGAGCATGATTTCAGTATGTTGCCATCTACTGGATTGGTTACATTGGAAGGCCCACTTCACATGATTGTACATATTTCATCAGTAGGTAGGTGGTTGTCATCATGATTTGAAGCCCTCAAATCTCGATGGTCAACTTCCATTACAAAGATGTCCAAGTACTTGTTTCAGTTAAGTAAGTCCTGAGGTTTTATTTTTTATTATTAATTTTTTTTTTATTCAGTTCAGTTTTGAGTCATTTTGAGTCATAATTGAGTTAGTTTTGAGTCAAGATATTTGTTTTAGTTTTATGAAGTTATTGAATCCATATTTCCTAATGTATGAGGGCACTTATTTACTTTTCCATAGATCTATGGTTCTTGGCACCTCCCATGAGCTACCATCCCCATTGGGGCCAATGTTAGTTTCAGTATCTTCATCCCTCCATCAGCGATCAAATTTCTCTTTTTGCATGCATATTAGGTGTCCCATCTGATTAGCTGCATTCCATTAGGTCATGGGTGAACTGATGGAAGTGGTTTATTGTCAATTTCCCTCATGGAATTTACCTGCTGGCCTGTTTTCACATGTTTAGGTCATTTACTATCATTTTGTTTCATTTCATTTACCCAAATAAGTTTTAAGGTTTTAGTCTCACTAGGTCTAGGGTTTGCCACCATGGTCATCCAAAACTCAATAAAAGGTCAGTAGGCACATGAGGAGGTTCTTTAAGTTCATAAGATCATAAATTCACTAATGATATGCTCAATAAATGGTTTTTACCTCAAAACTCTGTTTTGAGGTGAAAACATGGTTTTTTATTTTATGTACAAATTTTATGTAATTTAGAGTATTTTTTATATCTAATAAGTTCCAATTGCTGCCCTTGCTCACCTTGCTAACTCCAGCCACTCCAAACAGAAGCAAAAGAATCAATGCATTAGTTCATCAAGTGATAAAGAAAAGTCAAACTTCATAAAGAAAAACAGAGCATTTAAACAAAAGTGACTTAGACTTTATGAAAGTGCGTTTGACATAAGAAAAAATTAAAACGCATCCATATATAAAGTGAAATCAATGCTATTCATCTATTTCATTATGTAAGATTACCCTTGGAGAGATAAAATCGTGATTTGGAGGCAAATTGAACAAAGGAAGTTGAGAACCATGTTTGCACATCAGACTGGTGCTACACCTTAGTGGGTTTCTGCCAGCGTTAATTTACAAGGGCACTGTGCATCAAGAGGGTGTTGCACATTGGGCCCAGTGTGTTGCACATCAGTCTAGAAGTTGCCCAAACATTCCAAATCACTCAATAACCCTAAAAAATGTTGCATTTCTCTTCTACAAGTAAGTCCTCATTGCATTTGAGCTTAATTTGATCTTTTGCATGGGTTCTTCATGATTTTTTCACTTTGAAAATTAAACCCTAGCATGTCTTCATCATTTTACATTTCATTGTATAACTTTCACTCCATAACCAAAACCAACATCATTTCCCCCTTTTCTATCTTACATTTCCCTAAATCAATCTATTAATCCCATTTTCCATATCCCACTCCCCTAAGACAACTCATTATGTTCATCAAGCCCTAAATCCCTCACAAAACCCTAGCATCCCAAAACCTATCCCTTCATTCCCCATCTCCATTTCCCATTAGTAAAATCTCTTCATACTCATCTCCCTTGTCTTCCCTCATTACCATTTTCCACCATATCATCATCACTTCACTTCCCTAAGACAAGCACCAAACACCATGGCAAGAAATAGTGGATCAAGTTATGAAGAATAAACACTAAGTGAAAACTCAAGAGAAAGAAATGTATTGTCTAGGAGACCCCACAAGGGTGGAAAAATAATTAGAGAGGAACTTATTAGCATGACTGAACTCCTTTCTTGTCCCCTTGCTACCACTTGTTGTAGATACTAGTTTTGCTTTGAGTTTTTTGAGATGGTTGAGAGGGTTAAATACCTTCATTAGTTAGGAAGGCAATTTTTCATAAACATGGAGAATAATGTGGTGCACCTTGTTGGAATCAACTTCACTCTTTCACTAGCTATTATTGCGAAAGCCACTAGAATGCTAGATGTAGGGGAAAAGTGGAACAAAAGGTAGAATATCAGCAACCAGCATTATGAAACATATATTAAGGCTAAATATCATGGTAAACTGAGCTGGGTGTTTCCTTTCAAGTTCTTGGAGGATCGGTTTGTTCCACTTATGAAACTTATCATCAAATACTTCACATGTGAGGGTAGGCTCTCTAGACTCTATGCCTACCATATCAGATTACTTATGCACTTCACCAGGGTTAGAAGGATGAGTATTCCATATTTCATATGAAAAAACACAGAGAGGATGACTGTGATTGCAAAAAGAAAACCATACCCACAACAGCTCAACAATGTTTATCACTTTTCTATAATCAATATTGTTGTTGTGCATTAGCTCACTTAGTTGGAAGTGTCAAGGAAAACTTCCATTACCCATGAAAGCTTCAAGGGGCCTCAAATTTTTGGAGATCCTCAAGAGGAAGGTGAACCTTCCAAGCAACAAAAAGAGCCTGAAAGCAAAACTGAAGAGGCTCATATTCCTGTGTTTATAACTTATGAAAAAGGCACCAGGATGCTTTTTACAGCTGCCAAATGAGTATTATTTCCACCATGGGTGGAAGGGGTCTCTTTTTCCTCACTGGATCACAGGCAAATGTTATGTTCACCTGGGGTGAAAGGGGATTTTCCTTATTCTTCAACTGAACAGGTACAGGACAAAGACAAAGGAAAACAGCAAATGCATGATGGAGGGCCTTTAGAAGTGCAAGACAGGGATTTTGTTTCGGTTGAGGAAAACGACAGTGATTTGGGCTGTCAAAGCTCATGACTCAAGGATATGATCATCAAAGAGAAGGAGGTTGAAATCAAAGCCTTATCACTTGAACTTGAGAGGGCTAAATGGATCATTAATTTCCTTGAGCAAGAGAACAAGCAACTAGAGGACAAACAAGCAATTATGGAGCTGCAAACAATTAGAGAAAACAGGCAAGTGGCAAAAAGAAGAAAAACCAAGATGAGATCCCTAGAGCAAGAAATAGAGGCTGACCGAGAATCATGGTTGGAAAGAGTGAACATTCACCTTAAGAAGATGCTTGAGAAAGCCAACAAAGAGAAGAAAATACTGCACCATATGGCCTATCACTACCTAACCTGTAACAAGATTTGCAAAACAAGGGTAAAGAGGCAAAAAGCTATGTTAAGGAGAGCCTTGAGGGCCAAGAAATAACAAGATAAACTCAAAATATTGCTTGTAGCTTCATTATCTTAGCAAAGAAATTAGTAATCTTTCCTCTTGCCAAATTTGAAGCAAGTTTGAGAAAATTTTGTGATTTCACAATTTTTAAAGGCAAAACGCAGGAATTTTCAGTTGATGCGTAGCGCCACCAGTGTTGCGCATTGAGTTGGTTAGGAATTTTGCAAAATGGCTTGCATTTTTGGACTCCTCATGGAAAAATAATGAAAACTAGAAAGTTTCATGAAATTTGGAGAATATCTGGGTCACCTAAAGGGAAAAAAACACCTAAACAAATGCCCTCTCTGCCACTTTTTGGACCCACAGGAACCAGTCTTGGGTGAAATGATTTTTGAAGGGGAAAATGGACTCTAAATCCAAAAATTTCAGTTGTCCTGGAAAGTGGGTAGGCAGATATTTCCAGTGATCTATCTTGGGCCTGATTTGGTGAAGTGAAAGGCCTTCAAAATCAGCCTTGAATTGTTGTTGTGCATCAGGCTCAAGGCGCTGCCAAAATTTTTGCCAATTTTGCCTAAAAACTCAGAATTTCACCTAGTTTGCTGTTAGTTTGACTTTTTATTCTCTCTTTGGTAAATTAATGGTGTAATATGATTTAAATTGATGTAAATATGATGAAAAATGACTTGAGGAGGTAGATACATTACTTACAGTTGGTTTTAGGATGAATGAATTAGTTTCCATAGTTCTATAAGCAAGTTATTCCACTACCTATTTTTCAGTTCCTAGTTTAGATCTTGTTGATATAACTCCTTGACTCATGGATTCGACCCCTTATGGCTAGCATAGGTGGTTTTATGCCTATATCTTGTATTTTCTTAGTCATTTGTCAATGTTGGACTCTTGTGGATGCACTGAGCTTTATCGTAAATCACTTCTGCAGTTTGGCAATGAAATGAACTAGGGTTTTACAACATTTTGTGGGATTCTTATGGTAATGTCTCTTGGAATTATTTCTTCCTCTATTATTTAGTTTCTATTATGTGTATATGTTCCAGAATCGATGAATTTTTCATAACTAAATGAATCAAGAGAATTAGGTAGAATCCATTGATATTTAGTGCTTTGCCTTGAGGATACATTTAGTTTTTAATGTTTTCTATTGTTTGAATAGGACTCATGAACCGTGCATGCCCTCTCCAACTCCTCACTAGTCTTATACTTGTCATCACACACAATTCAAAGTGCCAAAACACCTGCCTACCTCGCCCCACAGAAACCTCTGCAAATCTGAGTTGATTTCCCGAACCCAAAGCTGAATTCCTCATTTGATCTAGCAATCAACCATTAAAATCAATCTAATTCCTTTGAGCATATACCTACCCTAAAATTAGTATTCATATTAGTCATCTCAAGCCTTGCTTGCCATATTTTCGTTGAGATTGATAAGGAGAGAGCCCTCTCCCGACCTGGTAGGGCTAGCTACGAGGTTAAGCATGGTTTGATGTTACCCTAAACCTGCCTTTCCTAGCCTGAGGTAGATTTAGGCTATAACAGACCCAAAAACATGTTTTCCCAAGATATATGCACTTTTCCTTCTGTGAAAATGTGTGTGTACATATACGCTCCTTTTGTTCAATGAACATGTGTGTATACATGGCTTGGTCAAGGCGAACCTGCATACACCTCTCCTTCCTCATTCATGGTAGTTTGTACTATAATTCTTTGCTATATAACTACTATACTGTGATATTTCATTTGAGTGAGTTACCTTCTAAACCGATTCATCGATGTTGCCCTGCATTTCATCACATCTGTAAACACTACTGTCATGCATTCTGTCACATCTGGTATCTCTTCTGTAGATTCATCTAGTTACCATATATAAGAGAGTTGTTCTGCTACACATGTGTTGCCATCAAGTACAACGCATGCATCATAATTCCAACAATCACCCCCTTTGGGCGTGAGGGCAACCATGTTGGTGTTGTTTACTGCAAGCTATAGAAACTGTTAGAGATAACAAGCAACAACAAAATACTCACCCCCTTTGACATCAAGGGCAAGGGTGGACTAGGATATTCTCCCCCTTTGATATCAAGGGAAAACAATTGAATATAAACATTAATCATGCTCCCCCTAAGAAGATGTTGATTTCTCTGATAAAAGTCGTGCTTTGTTCATCCTGGGATATACTGTCTCATCCATGCTCCCCTTGAGCACATGCAGAGTCTGCAAATATTTTCAATAAGAAAACATGACCCTATAGCTCAACTATGTGAGTTTGAAATTTCTATCATCAATGACTCATACATACATCCATTCTACCAACCAAGTGGGGATATACCAAACTTGACTCATCCACCCAACCAAGTGGAGATATATCAATTGTTTATACATGACTGAACTATAGAAATTACTACATCATCCTTCCCATGCATAAAGGGGGTACGAATTACATCATATGACCAAAATAATACAATAGACAAAGATAAATTATTACATCATTGGTCTTGATAACACCTTTATATCGAATGATATACATGACATTTATAACAGAGACCAAATATCTTAAACAAGACCATGATAGCCATCAACAACATCTGTTAATAGCATCCATACCAGCAACCTGTATATGTCCATCATTAGTTCCCATGACATCATAGTGTAAATACCATCAACCTATGAAAAGAATATATGCATATAGATGTCAACTCATCCTCTTGATCTCATCAAGATCAACTTGATTCATTTCCTTAGTAGAAAGAGCCTTATCATAACCTTCCATGAATCAACTCTACATATGTCATACAAAATCATTCTCATCATATCATATGTGAAAACCACCACAATCATCACATCATCATCAATAACTCCATGATCTTTCACAAGAACCCTTAATATATCAACCATGTATCCAGCATATTGTATATCCATCAATGAGGTAGCACTATGTATCATGAGCTCATGGTCATTTGTCAAGATTTCTTGATATCAAAAACAACAATCCTCAACCACGTGAGAGCCAAGAGATGTAGGAATCTTGCATCATAATTGCACCATATGATCTTTATGCACCTTTGAAGGCATGATGACAACAACATAAAGAAATTAGTGGCTCATCATCAAATAATTAAGTTGTGTATTCAAGCTTTGTACTTCTCCTTGTCCTTATGAAGATCACCATGTAAGTAACATATATGTACTATATGCATCATCAAAGATTTATCCACAATCATCCATAAATCTGATCTGAATACCAACTATGTGACCCCAAGTGTCATATGAGATTTTATCATGGGAAACTCATAACCATAACATAGAAAGATGTATCATTTAGCCATATAAGCATCAACATCATTGATTAGGTACGAAAGACATCTAATCATAATGCCATCAACGCTTTATTAGAAGCATAGTATGTTCTCCCCCTGAACCTATTCCACCTGTTCATTGTCAGATTTGATCATTGCATATATTAGTAAGAAGTATCAAGGTATCATCATCAATCAGATATACATCAAATTATCAAAAACTTGTGAGGATGAAAACAATTCTAAAGAACACCCACAGACTGTAGTCATCTATCATCACGATAGAACGGATAAATGATAATTGTCTGAATCATATCAAATCAGTTTCTATGATTCTGCCACACTGCATTTTTCTCAAACTGCATATACGCAACTGTGCAGCTTCGAACTCACATATATACATGAATTGTCTTTATGAAACTTGATATGTGATTTAGAACATTGAAGTTTCACATTTTCAGCTCCCCTAGAATCTGTTATGTCTGTACACTGTGCTATGTAACATTTTTCTGGCTGTATTTCCTTCTTCTTTCATATTTTCGAGTGTGATGATGTTTTCTCCTTTCGAAATTTCCTCCTACATTCCTTTGTTACATGTCCAAACTTGTTACATGCATAACATCTTACATGTTTCATATTTCTTCTATAGTAGTCAATGGCTTTGTGACCAAACATATTGCAAGAAAAACAATATCCCTTAAAGTGCCTGGAAGCTGATGATCTTTCTATGTGATGGTCTTGAACCATTCTCTTTCCATATCTTGCTACAACATGTCCAATATTATGACATATAAAACATTCCCCATTATTTATTTAGGGAAATGACTGACTATCACTTGCATAGTTAGGAGTAAAATATTTTCTTTGAAGAATTTCTTTCCTTGGTTGTTGATGGGATTGACCTCTCATTTCCTTGTTGAGCATTTCAGATTTTGCATTAGTGTTCCTTGTCTTAATTTGTGAACTAGATTCACCTTCAACAAATTCATGAAAACCAAGACCAGTTTTGATGGCAGGAGACCTTTTACTATTAAGAATATCATCTAGGATCTTAGTATTATCTTGAAATCATAAGAGCTTATCATTTTCTTATAATTTATCTTTTAGAATATTTACCTCAACCTGATGTTTCTCTTCCTTTTCAAGATATCGCTTCATGATTCCTTCGGTTTTTCTTCCTTCTTCCATCTCATGCCTTAATTCAAGAACTTTATTTTCTTGTTTTTCAAGAGCTTGGAATAGTTCTTTATTCTTCTTATTTGATTCTTCAATATCTTCTTTTAGCGAGAGAATCTTAGCTTCATGACATTCATAGTAGCTTGATCTATCTTCGAGCTTCTCGATTGTTGTGCTCCTTTCATTTACTTCATTCCTTAACGATGTCACTTCATCCTGTGGCTTTTGACATTGATCTTCATTTTCCTTGAATTGCTTCCTTACTTTGTTTCCTTCCTCTAGTTGAGCTTTTAGTTTGGTAGCTTCTTCTTTGAAGGCACATTCCCTTTTGTCCAATAGATCTTATTGATCTCTAATTTTGTTTGCAAGCCTTTTAAATTTTGCCTCTATTTGATGTCTTTCTTCCTCAGCCATAAGAGCAAATTCAGTTGTTTCGCTATCACTTTCATCATCTTCAAATGGATGGAGAAATGTATCACCAGAGGATAGAAAATGCATACTTGATAGTTCTTTTGCTTGTTCATCTTCATTCTGAGGTGATTCTGAATTGAAAGATTTGCTTCCACATATTCCCTAATCGATTCTCCCACTGCCATAGTTCCTTTGAGATGTCTTCTTCTTCTGAGGTGCTTTCTTCTTTAGCTTCTTTCACATTATTCTATGGATCCCCTTCAAGTGATCAAGCTTCTACCAAAGGACCTACTCTGATACAAATTATTGAAAATAATGCTGAGAGGGGGGGGGATGAATACGTATTAGTCAAGTCAATAATATTTTTCTTTTCATACTCAATTTCATATACAGTACTTAAATGAAAGGTAACCCGTGTGTGCACGCAACTGTGTTTAAGGAAACAAGTGTATATCCAAAAAACTAATGATTCAATTAATTCATCATATGTTGATATTTAATCTGAGCTTCAGTACTTTATTAAACATTAAACACTAACCATGTGTAGTTAATAAGAGAAAGAAATTTCACACATAGACAACACACATGAACACCAATATGTAAGGTGGAAACCCATTGTGGGTAAAAACCACCTGCTATTGTCATCTATGTCTTCTTTTAATAATAAGAAAATATATTTACAACATTGTACTGGTGCAGACTCATACCAGTATGTAGGTTTCTACCCGCAGATGGCTACCACCATCTCTTGTTCTCTAGCTTCTACTGGAAGGGAGCTACAACCCCTGGCCGTTGTACTAGCTGATTTGTTTACTAGCACGTATCTACCGACCTATAGAAGGCTACAACCTTCTCCCTTCCTCCAGGTACCATTTTTCATAAATTTTCATACTGGATACTCTTGGAATGCAACACCATAATCTAAAGGCCACCTTTCATCCAATTTTCATACTAGACACATCAACAACATTGAAGCTCAAAATCACTACAACCTTCAAATACATCGGCATCAACTAATCACTAAAACTCAATCATCACTTTCTGAATCAACCAAAATTGAACCAATGAATCACTAACAATCCATGAATATCTGATACAACTGAATCAAACACTTACTAAACCTCTAACATGAGTAAATCAAGCATTCATTCAAACTTAATCAAATTTAATCAATCAGCTGGAATAGAGAGATCATTGTAACTAGTACATAGATCTGAGTGCAAATCACTAAATTATCATTTAGAATCAGTTGTAATCTTAAAACCCATGCTTCAGAGAGTATATGCTATTTGGCAGAATCCAACCTATGTGTATATGCAACTTCCCTGAAGCAAACCAGCGTATAGATCTGCAAACACTTTGCTGCACTTCCAGGCTTTAGACATAATCACACATATAGGATAAGACATGTGTTAGTGATCAGATGTAGCCATGCATTATCAAATCACATAAGGACAAATCATTATGATTCTGATCCATCATTAGATTTCATCCATCAACACTAAAGCTAATCATAATCAACCAATCTGAATATGGAGAATATTGTCACCAGAACAAAATACAGAACCTTGGATAATGCAACAACAAATAGAACCCTTATAGATCATACTTCAGAAGATATACGTCACATCCATAAGCTGAACAAGCATATATATGCCCTCTTACCAACGGGAACCAGCGTACCGATCTACAAATTCCGTTCTGTGATGTATACACTACTTCTTTATGTTGAACCATTGTGTATACACTGTTTTATCAAAGCCAACCTGCGTACAAATCTGGAAGTGCTAACTTAAAGCATAACAACTATTCCAAACTTCATTCATACCGAGATCATCACATTTACATAACAAAAACATGTGTCAGTATTCAGATCTAAAATATTCATGACAAAAAACACATAATGATACTTCATTTTATGCCTTAAGATCCCGATCCATCTTTAGATATTATCCTCCATCAACCACTAAGGTTCCTCCTTGGTTTAGATACAACAATGCACCATAGCCCAATAACCAGCATACTAGATCTCACTCTTCATCAGATATTCAATGCTTGAGTTTCTTAGACGAATGATCTTCTCCTCCTTCTATAGTTTTAGGCGTTTCTCAATACCATGGACCAAAACCACTTAGGATCAATACCTTGGATCAAATACCTAGGGTCAATACCACAGACCAAATACCTTGGGTTAGATACCTTTGACCAAAGAAATACCTTGGACCCAAAAACTTGTTTTCCCAAGATATACACGCTTTTCCTTCCGTGAAAGTGTGTGTGTACGTATACACTCTTTTTATTCAATGAACATGCGTGTATAGGTGACTTGGTTAATGCCAACCTGCGTATACGTCTCTTTCCTTATTCATTGTAGTCTATATTATAATTATTTGATGTATACCTACTATACTGTGATCTTTCATCTGAGTGAGTTTCCTTCTGAACTAATTCCTTGAAGCTGCCCTGCATTTCATCACATCTGTAAACAGTATTGTCATGCATTTTGTGACATCTCATATCTCTTCTGTAGATTTGTCTAGTTACCATATATAAGAGAGTTGTTCTGCTACAAGTGGGTTGCCATCAAGTACAACACATTCATCATAATGCCAACAATTTCCCTCTTTGGACTTGATGGCAAACATGTTGGTGTTAATTACTGCAAGCTATAGAAACTATTAGAGGTTACAAGCAACACCAAAATACTCTCCCCTGTTGACATCAAGGGAAAAGGACAGACCAAGACATTCTCCCCCTTTGATATCGAGGGAAAATAGTTGAATATAAACATTGATCATGCTCCCCCTAAGCACCTGTTGAATTCTCCGATAAGACTCCCCCTTTGTTCATGCTAAGATATATTGTATCATCCATGCTCCCCTTGAGTACATGCAGACTCTACAAATATTTTCAAGAAGAAAACATGACTCTATAACTCAACTATGTGAGTTTGACCTTTCTATCACCAATGACTCATACAAAAATCCATTCTCCCAACCATGTGGGGATATACCAAACTTGACACATCCACCCAACGAAATGGGGATATATCAATTATTTAGACATGACTAAACTATAGAAATTATGACATCATCCTTCCCATGCATAGAGGGGGTAAAAAATACATCACATGACCAAATGACTACAACAGACAGAGGCAAATTATTACATCATGGATCTTGATATGACCTTTACATCAAATGATATACATGACATTTATAACAAAGACCAAATATCTTAAACAAGAGCATGATAGTCATCAGCAACATCTGTCAATAGCATCCAGATGAGCAATCTTTATATGTCCATCATTAGTTCCCAAGATATGATAGTGTAAATATCATCAACCCATGAAAAAGAATGTCTTCATATAGATATCAAGTCATCCTCTTTATCTCATCAAGATCAACTTGCTTCATTTCCTTAGTAGAAAGAGCCTTATCGCAACCTTCCATGAATCAACTCTGCATATGTCACACAAAATCATTCTCATCATATCATATGTGAAAAACACCATAGTCATCACATCATCATCAAGAACTGCATGATCTTTCAAAATAACCCTTAATATATAAACCATGTATCTAGGATACTGTATATCGATCAAAGAGATAACACTATGTATCATGAGCTCATGGTCATTTCTCAAGATTTCTTGATATCATCAACAAAAACAATCCTGAACCATGTGAGATCCAAGAACTATAGGAATCCTGCATCATAACTACACAATATGATCTTTATGCATCTTTGAAGGCATGATGACAGCAGCATAAATAAATGAGTGGCTCATCATCAAATAATGAGGTTGTGTATGCAAGCTTTGTACTTCTCCTTGTCCTTATGAAGATCACCATGTAAGCAACATATATGTACTATATGCATCATCAAAGAGTCATCCACAATCATCCATTAATCTAATTTGAATACCAACTATGTGACCCCAAGTGTTATATGAGATTTTATCATGGGCAAATCATTACTGTAACATAGCAAGATGTATCATTTAGCCATATAAGCATCATCATCATTGATTAGGTACCAAATAATTCTAATCATAATGCCAAAAATTCTTCATTAGAATCCTAGTATGTTATCCCCCTGAACCTGTTCCACCAGTTCATTGTCAGATCTGATCAATGCATATATTAGTAAGAAGTATTAAGGTATCATCATCAATCAGATATACATCAAATTATCAAAAACTTGTGAGGATCAAAACACTTTTAAAGAACATCCATACACTATGGTCATTTATCATCACGACAGAAGGAATAAATGATAATTGTCTGAATCATATCAAATTAGTTTCTCTGAGTCTGTCCCACTTTTTTTTTCTCAAACCACGTGTACGCGACTGTGCAGCTTCGAAGTCGCCTATATATGTGACTTGTCTTCATGAAACTTGCGTATGTGATTTATAACATTGAAGCTTCACACTTTTAGCCCCCCCTGAATCTACTATGTTTGTACACTGTGCCATGTCACATTTTTTTTACTGTATTTCCTTCTCCTTCCATATTTTCAATTGTGATGATGTTTTCTCCTTTTGAAATTTCCTCCTGCATTCCTTTGATATATGTCCATACTTGTTTCATACATAACATCTTACATGTTTCATATTTGTTCTATAGCATTCAATGGCTTTGTGACCAAACATGTTGCATGAAAAACAATATCCCTTAAAGTACCTGGAAGCGAATGATATATCTGTGTGATGGTCTTGAACCATTCTCTTTCTGTATCTCGCTGCAACATGTCCAAGATTATGATATATAAAACATTCAACATTATTTATTTGGGGAATGACCGACTATCACTCGCATAGTTAGGAGTAAATGGTTTTCTTTGAAAAATTTCTTTCCTTCATTGCTGATGGGATTGACCTCTCATTTCCTTGTTGAGCATTTCAGATTTTGCATTAGTGTCCCTTGTCTTACTTTGTGAGCTAGATTCACCTTCAATAGATTCATGAAAACTAAGACTAGTTTTGGTGGCATGAGACCTATGACTATTAAGAATATCATCCAGGATCTTAGTACTATCTTGAAATCATAAGAGCTTATCCTTTTCATCCAATTTATCTTTCAGACTATTTACCACAACCTGATGTTGTTCTTCCTTTTGAGGATACTACTTCTTCATGATTCGTCAAGTTTTTCTTCCTTCTTCCATTTGACGCCTTAATTCAAGAACTTTGTTTTCTTGTTTTTCAAGACCTTGGAGTAGTTCTTTATTATTCTTATTTGATTCTTCAAGATCTTCTTTTAGCGAGAGAATCTTAGCTTCAAGACTTTCATAGTAACTAGATCTATCCCTGAGTTTGTTGATTGTTGTTCTCCTTTCATTTACTTCATTTCTTAATGACGTCACATCATCCCGTAGCTTTTGACATTGATCTTCCTTTTCCTTGAATTGCATCCTTACCTTGTTTCCTTCCTCTAGTTGAGCTTTTATTTTGGTAGCTTCTTCTTTGAAGGCACATTCCCTTTTGTGCAATAGATCCTGTTGATCTCTAATTTTGTCTGTAAGACTTTTAACTTCTACCTCTATTTGATATCTTTGTTCCTTACCCATAAGAGAAAATTTAGTTGTTTCGCTATCACTTTCATCATCTTCGAATGGATGGAGAAATGTATCACTAGAGGATAACAAATATATACCAAATAGTTCTTTTGTTTGTTCATCTTCATGCTGAGCTGATTCTGAAGCTGAAGAGTTGCTTCCACATATTACCCAATCGATTCTTCCACTGTCATAGTTCCTTTGAGATGTCTTCTTCTTTTGAGGCACTTTCTTCTTTAGCTTCTTTCCCATTATTCTACAGATCTCCTTCAAGAAATCAAGCTTCTACCAAAGGACATGCTCTGATACCAATTGTTGGAAATAATACTAGGGGGGTGAATTAGTATTAGTCAAGTCAATAATATTTTTCTTTTCATACTCAATTTCATATACGCTACTTCAATGAAGGTAACCTGCATGTGCACACAATTGTATTTAAGGAAAGAAACATATATCTAGCAAACTAATGATTTAGTTAATTCATCATATGTTGATCATTAATCATAGCATCAGTACTTTATTAAACATTAAACAATAACGATATGTAGTTAATAAGAGAAAGAACCATCATACATAACCAACACACATGAACACCAAGATGTAAGGTGGAAACCCAATGTGGGTAAAAACCACCTGTTGTTGTCATCTTTGTCTTCTTTTAATAATAAGAAAATATATTTACAACATTGTACTAGTGCAGACTCATACCAATACGTAGGCTCCTACTTGTAGAAGGCTACAACCTTCTCTCATTCAACAACTTCTACTAGAAGGGAGCTACAACCCCCTAGCTCTTGTACTAGTTGATATGTTTACTAGCACGTAGGCACCGACCTACAGAATGTTGCAACCTTCTCTCTCTCTCCAGGTACCACGTTTCTTAAATTTTCATAATGGATATGTTGGAACACAACACCATAATATGAAGGCCACATTTCATCCAATTTTCATACTGGACCCATCAATAACATTCAAGCTCAAAATCATTGCAACCATCAAATATATCTGCATCAACTAATCACTAAAACTCAATTATCACTTGTTGAATCATCCAAAGATGAACCAATCAATCACTGACAATCCATGAATCTCTAACACAACTAAATCAAACACTTACTGAACCTCTGACATGACTGAATCAAGTATTCAATCAAACTTAATCAAATTCAATCAATCAGCTGGAACAGATAGATCACTGTAACTAGTACACAGATCTAAGTTCAGATCACTACATTATCATTCAGAATCAATGGTAATCTTAAAACCATGCTTCAGAGAGTATATGCTATTTCGTAGAATCCATCCTGCGTGTATACGTAGCTTCCCTGAAGCAAACCAGTGTATAGATATGCAAACACTTTGCTGCACTTCCATGCTTCAGAAATAATCACACACAGAGGATAAAACTTGTGTTAGTGATTAGATTTAGCCCATCCATTATCAGATCACATAATGATTAGTCATTATGATCTTGAGCCATCATTAGATTTCATCCACCAACACTGAAGCTAATCACAATCAACCAATCTGAATATGTGGAATACTGTCACAAGAAAATAGTCACCAGAACACAATGCAGAACATTGAACACTGCAACAGCAAACATAAACCTTATAGATCATACTTCAGAATATATACACTACATCTATAAGCTGAACTTGTGTGTATATGCCCTTTTACCAAGGGGGACCAGCATACCGATCTGCAAATTCCATTATGTGATGTATACGCTACTTCTGTATGCTTAACCAGCATGTATATGCTATTTTACCAAAGCCAACCTATGTACAGATCTGGAAATGCTAACTTAAAGCATCACAACTATTTAAAACTTCATTTATACCCATATCATCACATTTACATAATAAAAACATGCATCAGTGTTCAGATCTAGAATATTCATAACCAAAAACACATAATGATAGTTCATTTTACTCCTTAAGATTCTGATCCATCATTAGACCTTATCCTCCATCAACCGCTCAGGTTCCTCCTTGGTTTAGATCCAACAATGCACGATAACCCAATAACCTTCATACTAAATCTCACTCTTCATTAGATATTCAATTCTTGTGTGCCTTCACCTAATGATCTTCTCCTAATTTTATAGTTTTAGGCATTTCTCAATGCCATGGACCAAAACCACTTAGCACCAATACCTTGGATCAAATACCTAGGGTCAATACCACAAACCAAATACCTTGGGTCACATAGCTTGGACCAAAGAAATACCTTCGACCCAAAAACTTGTTTTCCCAAGATATACGCACTTTTCCTTCTCTGAAAGTGTGTGTGTACATATACGTTCCTTTTGTTCAATGAACCTGCGTGTATACACAGCTTGTTCTTTGTAGTCTGTAATGTAATTCTTTGTTGTATACCTGCTATATTGTGACCTTTCATCTGAGTGAGTTGCCTTCTGAATTGATTCCTCGAAGCTGCCCTGCATTTCATCACATCTGTAAACACTACTATCATGCATTCTATCACATTTGATATCTCTTCTGTAGATTCATCTAGTTACCATATATAACAGAGTTGTTCTGCTACAAGTGGGTTGCGATAAAGTACAACACATGCATCATAATGCCAACAAATATTATTATTATTATTATATTAAATCTAATATTAATATTAATATATTAAAATATCAATATTATTCAACATAATACCTTTTATAATTAATACAATATTAAATTTAATATAATATTAATTTTTTATATTATAATGATATATATACTAACTCTAGATATATATGGGAGGGAAGAGAAAATACAAGGTGATAGCGGTGGAGTGATAGAGGGAGGGATACAAAGATGGAGTTGCAGGGAGTGAAAGGATGGAAGAATAAATACATAGAGAGAGAAAAGTGGAGAGAGAGAGGGATGACAAGGAAGAGATGGATAGAGAATGTTTATGTTTTGGGGTGAGATTGTGAGACAAATAAGGAGGAAAGAGGGAGAGAGGAGGAAAGAGGGAGGGAGATATTGACAAAGTTGGAGGCAAAAATTAAATAGAGAGAGAGAGAGAGAGCTTAGGTGGAGAAATAGAGAGGGGTGGGAGAGAAAGGCAGAGGCAGGAAGGAAGAGAGTGAGGACAGGAGAGAGAGGAGAGAGGAAGGGTGAGAGAGTGGAAGGTAAGAATAAAGACATATAGAGAGAAAGGGGAGAGAGTGAGAGGGAATCATAATGGAGTTGGAAAGAGAGAGGGGAGAGCGTGAGGGAAGAGAGATAGGAGGGGGGAGAGGGAGAGAAGGGGAAGAGAGAGACTGATGTAGAGGAAGAGTGAGGGAGAGATAGATACATCTGGAGAAAGTGTATGTTTTTGTGGTGATATAGAAGGACAAGAGAGGTAGAGGGAGATAGAGATATAGATGGAAGGTGAAGAGGGGGAAGAAGAGAGAGATAGAGTGAGGTTGATATAGATAAATATGGAGAGAGAGAGAGGGTGATATAGATAAATATGGAGATAGAGAGCATGTGTGTTTGGGGGCATGAGATAGAGACACTACTACAAGAAGGGCATTTTTAAGACATTTTTTTAAGAGAAAAGAAATATTTCGTCTTAAAAAGTAACTTTTTATTTTAGTTATTTTACATTAAAATTTAATATCAATTGATTTGTCTTAAACATAAAATTGAAGACAAAATTTTGAGACAAAAATAATTTAAGACAAAATTTTATATTTAAGGCAAAAACAGTTTAAGACAAAAAGTATTTTAAAACAAAACTTTATATTTAAGACAACCAATTTGAGACAAAAATATTTTAAGACAAAACTTTATATTTAAGAGAAAAACACTTTAAGACAAAAATATTTTAAGACAAAACTTTATATTTAAGACAAAAATAGTTTAAGAAAAAATAGTTTAAGACAAAATTTTATATTTAAGACAATGGCTACTTATGACAATGATAATTAAGATGAAACCCATTTAATACAATTAACAATTAAGATAAAACCATATTAATTTAAGAGAATATTATCTAACAACTGCAAAATTGACTATGATAGTTCACCCTAAGTTTTCCAACTTGCACGCTACTATTGTGTCATGCGTATACTATGGTTGTTATTTCACTTACTATTCATGTTATCTTATATAAGGACAATAATTTGTTGGGCTATTAGTTTTGTGGGGGTAGTTGGCTCTGAAGAACGAGACAACCTTTCCTAGTAAGATTTCCCGAACATCAATTCCTCTTCAGTCCCTTTGATCTTTGCTCATATGATTAGAGACAACTTGTCTCTGATTACATTCGACACTACTACATGAATAGGGCTTTTAAGACAAAAGAAATATTCTCTCTTAAAATTTAATTTTGTCTTAAAATTTTCAATACAAGGCACAAGGAAAAAAGGTAAAGGATTATGTGTCTGTCTTTATGCTATTAATGGGTTATTCAAGAAGTGGAGTGATGGAGGCTCCAATAGAGGTGGGCATGGTGAGAGGGTGATGGAGGAACTTTCGTTGAATGTGGATAGCGAGTAGCATAGTTGGAGTACTTTTGAGGGTCTCCATCGATTTTGTTTTAATCTATGTTTTTTTATTCGTTCATTTATTTTGAACACTACTTCTATCCACTAGTTGTTGTTATCAGTATATTGTTGTGCTAGAACTAGTGACTGCCATTGGAAATATGTATTACATTCACATGAAGGATTGTTGAAAAATGCAACAAGAAATTTTCAATTTGATTTTTCCTTGATTAGATTGATAAAATTTGAATTTCCATATCAACAAACAACTTGGATGCAGTTAACTTGTGTGACATGGGTTTTGTCACCGAGATTACTCAGTAAATTTGAGTCAGCAGAGTTAGAGTTTAATTAAGAATTTGTGATTGCTAATTTATAGCAAAAAGGAAATTATCTCATTTTTTTTCAATTAAATGCATTCCAATTGTTGAAGTAACTAGTGGAAGGCTAGTTGTGCAGTGGGACTTCAGTCAAACTCAGTTATCATCAAGTTAAGTAATCAGTCAACCCAAATTAGCTAGTTCATGTAGAGAATTCATGTTCCCAAGCTGTGGTGGAGATTCCAGGGTAGTGTAACATGAGTTGTAGACTAGTCTTGAGTGTACAGGTGTTGCACGTAGTTAGATTATCAACATTGGAATTGTGCAATATAGTTTGGAAAAATTACTAAATAACAAGGGACTAATTTCTCAAGGAATTGCATAGGAAATAGGGGCTCAAGCGTAAGAAGAAATTGACTAATTTTGGGTCAGAGATTCTTAGTGAGCAGAGGGATAGGTTATTCACTTATAGGTTGTGCTGAGTTGAGCAAAGCAATTGTAATACATCTTTATTCATCATATTAATGTAAGTAGGCATTGGGATTTTTAGCATAACTCTTTCGCCAAGAAAAACACTGTGTGCATGTGTGTTATTTCTAATTGAATTTTCCAAAAAAAATTCCAAATTGTAAATTAACTTCCATAGAGAGGTAGAGTAGGTTTGTGTCATGTTATTTTGATTAAAACGTCATGAGAAATTGCAAATATACACCATAATTTTCACAAGGACGGTGGAGACAAATTATGTAATATATGTTGGTAGATAATATGCCTACTTGAAAATCTTGAAGATAACTTTTATCGAGAAGCAGAAACCAAGAACAAAAGGTTGCATTGTGGAAGCATTAGTGACAAAATTGACAAGGGCGGTAATTTTGGATGCAACTGTGGAGGTATATGGATTAAATGTAGCTTTTGTTGGTGCAATTGTTGATGTTTTTGGGTGAAATACATCTAAGGATAATTATCTAAGCTACATTCAATTTTTATCCTATTTATGGATGACATTGGGGATCTCTACTGCTTTTTTTGTTTCAAGGTACACTAATAACATTTTGCTTTCCAATCTAGATGTTTGTGTACTTTGTGGTATGTATGTGATGCACTAGCTAGTTGTTTACATGTTCCTTCTTTTGAACCTTTTCTCTTGTGGATATTTTTGTTCCTTCTATCATTTGGGATTGGTTGGTGATGGTAATTCTGAGGACTTTAGCTACCACTTTTTTGTCTTCTTTGTGGTCTATCTCAGAGGCACTAGCTAGTTGTTTTACATGGTATTTCTTCTAAACCTTTGCTACTGTGATCTTCATTCCCCTCTATGGTTTGGGATCGATCGATTGGGAAATTTTTGTGGATATTTACTACTACGTAAGTGCACTAATTTTGGTTGATGGACTTGGTAACATATTTCAATTTTGAACTCAATTGGGAAGGAGTCTCTTAGGGTCATTAATTGGTCTTGGGGGATATTTTCTTTTTAAGTTGTCAATTAACTATATGAGGGATAATCCATTAATGGTTTTTGTCGTCATTGAAGATATTTATTGATTGTGCACTTGATGATATTTTCGCAAGGACATTAGTTGGTGATCATAGGTCAGTCTATTGTATTTAAAGGGGTGTCCTAACGGATCGAGCTGGTGACTGTTGGCATTATGGATATTGTCCTTGATGGCAACTCTTGTAGCTGATGGAGCACTGTACATCAGGTCAGTAGCAGAGATTGATGATCAGCTTTCAAATATTGGAGAAAATAATGGGTACGCAGGTACTCAGTACAAAAGGCGCATACACACAGGTATTCCATACAAAAAGTGCGTACATACCCACAGGTCACCTGTTCAGAAGGTGCGTACCCCCAGTGCACACTCTTCAAGGCAGTAAAGCACGCACACGTGGGGTTTCTTATGTTTAACCCTTGGTATTTAGCTGACGATATTGTATTATTATGGTTTTGGCCCGTGGTATTGGTCCATGATTTGAGGAAGAGCTTGCCTATATAAAGCAAAGGAGATCATTTGGCTTGAGTATCTTTTGAAAATTGAATATCTTAAGATCTGAAATATTGGGTTCTCAGTTTAAAATCTTGATCTATAAAAGAGAAATTGAAAGCGAATCTGTGAAGGGTGATCTCTCGAGCGCAAGACTAGATCTGAGCATCTGACTGTATTTCAGCCCTAATCAGAGGTATGTAGGTGATTAATGGTGTGAGTGTGTGGGTACGCAGAGGCGACGAAGGGGCAGTGCGTGGGTACGCAGAGGTGACGAAGGCGCAGTGCGTTGGTACGCAGAGTGACAGAGGTTCAGGTGCGTACACACAGAAACAGTACGCGGCACGAGAGTGTCTTTGGGTGCGTGGCTTAAGTGAAGTACGCAGTGCGATAGTGTATTTGGGTGCGTACCTTCAGCAACAGTATGCAACACGATTGAAGAACAAGTGTGTAGGCACGCGGTACAACAGAAAGCTGTTTGCGGGTATACGCAAGGGAGCAGAAGGTGAAGTGTTTGGGGACGCAGGCCAGTGAAAGGAAAACTGCATATCTGTCTTAAGATCTTCTGTTGACTGAATTTTTTTGTTGAAAAGGTGTTCTGGGTTTAGTTCTGTTATTGTTGATCTGGTTACTGCAGCTGACTGTGTAATTTACATGTACTTGATGATGGTTTGATGTATATGGATCCAGTTTTAAAATTTATGAAAAGTGGTCCTTGAAAAGAAGTAGGGGGTTGTAGCTCCCTTCCAGAAGAGACTGGAAAATGAGAGAGAGTTGTAGCTCCCTGCAGGTTGCAGCCTGTGTACTGGTAAAGGACTGCACCAGTACAAGACCATTGTAAAAGGAGTTTCTAATTTGAAAGAAGATAGAGACAAATTGCAGCAGGTGGTTTTCACCCACATTGGTTTTCCACCTTATATCTAGTGTTCTTTGATGTGACTGTCTGTTTTTCTTGTTCATGCTCATTATTTTATGGTACTAATATGCAAAAATAATTCAAAGTGTAAATAAGGAAGATTTGGTAAAATAACTAGATAATACTGATTCACCCCCCTCTCAGTATTATTTTCAACAGTGACGAACTACATCGAGTGGGGTCTATAATTGATAAGTGACATTAATTTACCTTTTCTACATATTTTATCACGGTTTCTTCAGATATTACTACATAAGGTATTTTTTGGTAATGCTCTCTACTTTGGTGCACATATAGGCGTGATTGCAGAGTGTGGGCAGTGTCAATTGTACAACTGGCCTCTACACATATTAATATGATGTCACTTGACACTAAAAGAAACTAGGGCAGTGATGTGCCATAACTCGATGTGTTCGTACATGGGAGTATTGAGGTGAAGAGTCATGACCTCCCTAAGTTGGGAGTCCAAACCTTTGGGATATCTCTTGTACATGTATCTATACACGTGGATTCAAATGTTTCAATATCCCCACTGACTATTGAACCCAAATGTGATAATCCATGGAATTTGTTTTTCCTTTGCTCACAAAAAATAAGGTAGTTAAGGTTGATCTGGATTATTGGAAATCTTTTTTGGTTTTGATCCTTTTTGGAATTCGATGGTAGGATTACAACAATGGGATTTAGTGGGTAAGTGGTTCTATCTATGAATGGATGGCTCTCATATGGTGTCCCGGGTAAAATAACATTGTTACCGAATTCTTAAGTACTCTCCTCTTTTAAGCATTTTATACAATGAGTGGTTATGCTTACACATTATTAATGATGATGATGCTACAAAGCTTTCAGGATCATATTAGGTTCATTGTCATTGTTTCCTCTCTTTACATCACTCACATGTGGAATTTGATATATACCTAGAATCATCATGAAAAAAATTGGGTTGGGTGAAAATCCCAAGTTTACACATTATATTCTAGTTACGTGAATCATTGATGATGATCGACATTTCCATAAGTAAATTTGATTTCATGGAGGAAGCAAGCTTGTTACAGAGAGATAAATGTATTGCATGGATTTTGGTGGAAGTGGATTTTTCTATTAGCCTTTGTGCGAAGGTGGACCTCAGTTTGGATGGCCTCTCTACTAGGTAGTGAATTGGCAATTGGGAAATTCCTTTTCACATTGTAGGTTGTCATAATGTTGGAAATCTTATTGTTGAGTGCCCATGTAGATTTGGAAATCGACGAGATGGAATATCAGAGAAAGACTCTGATGGGGGTCTTCCATTGACATCTATACACCCTTTGGTGGCCCAATGGATGGTCAACACTCTATAATGGGTAATCTTAAAATCACACCATCTATAACATGTCCTGAGAAACATATTCATAATGATTTGGTATCACATGTTGTTTCTCTTAGTAATTCTACATTCCATCCTTTATGTATTGTTTCTTTTCATATTCAGCTGCCACATTATGATTTTGTTGACCATTCTTCATTTTTATCTGTACCAGACATTGTTTCGTGTTCCAACAAATTGGAATCTACCCACACTCTATGTTTTGATGTCAATGGGATAGCCTTCACTATTGACGAATAATTCACTATTATCCCTAACCCTTCTCACATTTAATTTAGAAATTTTCAGAAGACCTCTCTCCTATTAATTCAGTGGGGAGTGATATCAAGTTTCTTCACCTTCACCCCAATATCCATCTGGAGAATATGTTGTTTCTTTCATCCTCCTATCCTAAGATCTCTATCAATCGCATTTTTTGTTGTAATGCGACAATTAGAGAGTAACAATGTTCGAAACCTTCAAATTGTTTGAATGGGGTTGATAGTGATCTGCACAATATTTTTGCAAAATTGGATCCTGGTACATCATCTTCAAGTACATCATCCTTTGTTTCCTATTTCTCTCCTATTTGGTCCCTTAGATATTATTTTCCTGACTATGAGGGATTACCATGATAATCATGTACTTAAACATTAGGGGCTTGGCGAGTGCTTGAAAAATCCTCATACTCTGACACTTGATTGGGGTTAATCACCACTCTATTTTCCTTTTACAAGAGAGAATGACGATTGGAGACAAAATTTGGCTCGTTCTCCTCTACATCTATCCCAAGCGGCAGGTATGTGTTGTTGATACTTTGAGTTTGTTTGGTGGTATTGTGACTTTTTCAGATCCTAAGGTCATGAATTTATTTTCCCATAAAACCTGTGTAGGTATCCTTCTATCTAGTTTCTTTAGGGTGTCGAAGGACATATTTAATATTCTTAATACATATGCATCATATTCTTCAATAAGATACTTCTGAGATAAATTGGAATCTTGCAACCTGTTAAAGATGGGATTCACTATTTTGGTGGGGGGTTTGAGTGCCACGATTGAAGATAATGAGGTATGGGTGAATATTTGCAGACTGGACCCATTAGTGGGGTACTTCAATGATATTTTTGGCAGGAACCACTTGGTGGATATTTTCTTGGCTCCCTTTATTTTGATCAAGAGAAATGGTTGGGTTGGGTCTGGAGGAACGATTAAGAGACTTGATTGTTTCATTCTTCACGAACATTTTGTGGAATGTTTAGCTTCTGTGAAATCTTAGGTTATTCTAGCCAAAATTTTAGACCATTTCCTTCTCATACTCTAGTGGAAAGTAGATGGGGATTAGGGTCGTCTTCTATTCAAATTTAATCAACACTGGTTAATATTTCCTGAATTTCATTCATTAGTGCATACTTTTTGGGCACTAGGATCAAACACCTTAATCACATCTTCTTTGGAAATTATTGGGATTAAGTTGAGGACTCTTAAAATGTTTGTTAGTAATTGGATTCAAACTAAAAAGAGAAATAATATTGATGAAGTTTTGGCTATTTATTAAAAAAACTCACTATATTTGTTGATCCTTCACATGTAGATAATTCCTCAGTCGCACATCAATTACAAGTTGTGTATTTAGAAAAGAATAAGAATGAGATTTTGCAATTATAGGAGGAGGAGTGGAGATGAAAAGTCGTGCTATCTAGGTATCGGGATCCAGATGACCTCTAGTTTCAAATATATATATATAGATAGATATATATGGAACAATTATTTTTATATCATAAAGGCCAGATTGGATGGGCAGAACCATTTACATCAGATAATACAAAACATAACCCTATGATCTTTGCAGTTTCCATGTTCCAATAGATCTAAACTACGGTCTTGTTTCCTCCACTAGTAGAAAATGATGAAATTAACGACTAGGTCACTGAAAATGTTAGTCACCATAAATATTTCAAGTGAATTAATACTAAATTTGAGCAAGTTTAAGTGACCTAACTAAACATGACTAACTTAAATGACTCATTTAGTCGAGGGATAAACTATATTACTAGATAATCAGTGACAAAACTAAAAGGGACTAACTTAAATGGCTAATTTAGTCTACAATTAAATTATATGAGTAGATAATAAGTGACAAAATTAGTAATGCTTAACATAAATGACTATTATAGTCCAAGGATAAAAATATTACCTTATAACCAGTACAACAAGTATATGAATTAGTCATTTATGTTAGTAATTTTTAATTGTGTACCACTCGAGAGATGGAAAATTGCAATTTTGATACCAAAGTGTTACATTTCACTACAGGGGTCTCTAAATCGATCTGTAGTGTTAAAAATTAGAGAAAAAAGGGTCTTTGAATCTATTTATCGTGTTTAAATTCCAAATACCCTTTTTTCTCTAAAGTTTAACACTCCACATGGATTCATCTACAATTAACAGAATTCCATGTATCATCTATCTACTTTACACTAATGTCTTCCTTATAATCTTAGTAAAGGTAATATTTAGATAATCAAATTAATGTTTATATTTATATTTCTTTGGCGATAAAGTTTAATTTTTAAATTTCATTAGTTTATGTGAAAAATGAGTGGCTTTAAATCTAAGGTTAAATCTTCATATTTACATTTAATAAATAGATAAACATAACATTTCTTATGTTAAAAGTGTGAGTTCATTTAAATCTAGTATTAAAATAGTCATATTTACATTTCATAAATAATAAATAGATAAACCTAAAATATATATTTAAAATAGGTATGAACCTTTACTATTTATACACCTATTTAGTAAATAGATATTAACCTTAATTTTTATATGGTGTATAAAGTTCTATTAATTGCTTGACATGAAGCTTCATTAATTTTTAATGGTATTATGAAGATTTTTTAATTGTTGAGATATAATTTTTTCTTGAATAGAATATAAACCTTTATTAATGATCTAATTATTTTTAATTGTGTATGAAGTTTTATTAATTGTTTGATATGAACCTTAGTGAATTTTTAATGGTATTATGAACTTGTGTTATTGTTTAGATACGAATTCTATTTATTTTTTTAATGATATATAGACCTTTATCAATGATAAATAATTTTAATAGTGGATAGAAAAACTAATGATCAAATAAAAATCATTTCAATAAAATCAAATTATAATAGTTTAATTTTTTAAATAATGGACATTGTTTTTAATACTTGATACATAATGAAATTGTTCTTAATTTTTCATACATAACGTAATGCTCATTTCATGAAAATGGGAACATTTCATGAACATTGAACATTAGTTATGAAAATTGTCTATGAAAGTGGAAAGTTGGGTATGAAACTCAGTGTCAAAGCCGAGGAATGAAAAAATATGTTTACCCACGAAAACTACATATTCTTACCATGCGAAAACTTTCTAAGAATCCTATTTCTATGAAAACTGGTTATTCTTACTGTGAAGAGGTACACTCTAGGTTTACATCGTTTCTAAACACTAAATGAAAACTGGATGTTTGGTCCATAAAGGTGGCTCTTTGGCACCAAATTTTGTCTTTTGTCGGGAGGGTTTGGTATATTTTGAGAGATTTGAGAGAAATTGTTATGTAGTTAAATATTATTAGCACTTGTGAAATTTTCTATATAATTACAACTCCTGTCATGGATAGAAGAGAATTGGGGAGAACTTGGAGGCTATTGAAGAGGCGGGCAACAACTAATTTACAATTGAATCATGAAATTTTGGAGATCAAATCACAGTTTAGCTGGATTTATAGGTTTATATTTTTCTATGCTCATGCATTTTTACTACTTTTTCCTGGGTTCATTGTTGAAAATAATACTGAGAGGGGGGTGAATTAGTATTATCTAGTTCTTTTAACAAATCTTCGTTATTTACACTTTGAATTATTTTTGCATATCAGTACCATAAAATAATGAGTAAGAAAAATAGACAGTCACATCAAAGAACACCAGATATAAGGTGGAAACCCAATGTGGGTGAAAACCACTTGCTGCAATATGTCTCTATCTTCTTTCAAATTAGAAACTCCTTTTACAATGGTCTTGTACTGGTGCAGTCCTTTACCAGTACACAGGCTGCAACCTGCAGAGAGCTACAACTCTCTCGTTTTCCAGTCTCTCCTAGAAGGGAGCTACAACCCCCTACTTCTTTTCAAGGACCACTTTTCATAAA
>APFE030548410.1:128481-138583 GCA_000404065.3 Pinus taeda
AAACTAAACCCAGAACACCTTATCAACAAAAAAATCAGTCAACAAAAGATCTTAAGACAGATACGCAATTTCCTTTTCTCTGGCCTGCGTCGCTACGCACTTCACCTTTTGTGGCGCCGCGCACCTCCACAGCTGCACCTTCTGTGGCGCCTTCGCACTACGCCTTCAGTGGTGCCTCTGTGGCGCCTTTGCACTGCGGCTTCTGTGGCGCCTCTGTGGCAACTCTGCATTGCGCCTTCTGTGGCGCCTCTGTGGCGTCTCCGCACTACGCCTTCTGTGGCGCCTCTGTGGCGTCTCTGCACTGTGCCTTCTGTGGCGCCTTTGCACTGCGCCTTCTGTGGCGCCTCCGCACTGCACCTTCTGTGGCGCCTCTGTGGCATCTCCGCACTGCGCCTTCTGTGGCGCCTCTGTGGCGTCTCCGCACTGTGCCTTCTATGGCACCTCTGTGGCATCTCCGCGCTGCGCCTTCTATGGCGTCTCTGCACTGCGCCTTCTGTGGCGCCTCTGTGGCATCTCCACACTGCGCCTTCTGTGGCGCCTCCGCACTTACGCAGCTGCAGCGCTCGAGAGATCACCCTTCACAGATTCGCTTTCCACTTCACTTTCATATAGATCAAGCTTTTGAAACAATAACCCAATATTTTAGATCTTAATATATTCAACCCAAAAGAATACCCAAGCCAAATGATCTCCTTTGCTTTATGTAGGCAAGCTCTTCCTCAAATCATGGACCAATACCACGGGCCAAAACCATAGGATCAAAAACTGTGGGACTAATACCATGAACCAACCATGAAAGTGCGTGAACTTTTCTCCACATGAAAAAAAAATTTCTCTGCATGAAATTCCGTGAACTTTCCTCTACATGAAATAAACTTTTCTTTGCATAAAATTCCGTGAACTTTTCTCTACATGAAGTAAACTTTTCTCTGCATAAAATTCCGTGAACTTGAAAATAACTTTGCTACACTATAATTTATCATCTGAGTGATTTTCCATCAAGGACAACACTTTAGCCATAATGCCAACAATCTCCCCCTTTGGACTTGATGGTAAAGCTTACTTGTGAACTGTCATCTGATCCCTTTTTGTTGTCCGGTAACCCATGCACTCTGTCACATCTGATATTTGTAGATTCATCTGATGTATACAAGTGAGATGATCTTCTATGAGAGGGTTGTCATCAAGTACAACACATGCATCATAATGCCAACACCTATTAGTACCCAATAGTCTACTTAGGTGCATGAAATGAAGCTTGGGGGACATGTACCTTGATTTAAGTCAATATGTTGGGGCATGCAAACTTATTTCAAGCATAGTTTCCTCTGTTTCAATCTTGTGTAAAAATGAAACCAATTTCAAGCATAGTTTCCCATGTTTCAAGCTTGTGTAAAAAATGAAGCCATTAGCATTCTCTTTTTATCCCTCACGATTTCCATTTTTATTAGCCTGGTTTTTCCCAAATCAGCCTTGGTTTTCTCATTCCATCATAAGCATCTTCTTGGATGATCATACACATTCACTTGGTTATTTTACCCTTTCCTGAGGAACCGATGTGATGACTTGTCTTATTAGCCAGCCTATCGGCCTTTGCATTTTTTGAGTAGTTCCATCATGACTTAAAATAGTTGATATCCCTTTATACCACTCGTTCCTCTAGGAGGAGTCCTCTTTCAGCTCTTTTCAGACTCCTAAAATGTGAAAATATTGTCGAGAACTTGTCTTTTCGAGCTCGTAAAAGTAAATGAAAAGACATCTACTCAATATAATATTAACCCTTTTCCAGATTGACATGGACTATTTACGAAAAAGGAATACCTTAGTCGAACATGGCTAAAAGGTTCTCTTGGGTATTGTTTTCTACCTTTTCAGACCTAAGGGAAATTTGGAATTTTATTTTACGCCTCTTTTTCAAACTCTCTAAACATGAAAAAGAAGTCAAATTTTACCTTCGTTGGACTCGTAAAAACATCAAACATCGATGGACTTGTCTATCATGACAAGACTGAACCACTCCTTCTTAAGGTTCGTTAAATATACTCAGAGGGATTCATCTAAAGGGTGAACTTACAGATCAAGCATATGTTATCCTCCTCAAACTTGTTAAAAAATAAACAGGTACTAACTAGTATGGTTGGGGAAATTAGGAAAACAAGGGATTCCATTTTTCTAATGGTAGTGAGTCGCTCTTGAACATGACATTCTTCCACTTCATCTTCGTGGCTTTTGGATTGGGTAATCTGCTTGTATTTTGGTTATGATATTGTTTTCAGAGCCTCCATTTCGATTTTGGGTCAATGCTACCAACTCCATTCAGTTTCGCCAGTGTGTTCAAGAGAAGTCATTCAATTGATCTCCACTATAATGCTCTTAAGCCTTCATGTCATGTCTGTCTTTCTTGATCCACTTCCATATCTGCATCATTCTGATCATTCTGTCTCAATCATGATACCTGTTTCATGTCATTAATTGGGGATACATCAAGGCCCTCCTGCGATGAGTTGCTTCCTCTTGACATCAGCACATCATCTAGGAAGTTGACTTAGAAACACACCTTTGGTACCTTGGTGCTTACATACATCCATGGAAATTTTCATCACACCATATGGATTGTATTATAGTACCTTGAGATCCATTAAAATCATCAGTGGTTTCTCTCGCATCTGTTAACGACTTACATCATTGGTGAGTAATTAGATGATGTCTACCATGTTCAACTCTAGTTCATTTATTCACATGGTTAGACTTGTACAATGGTTGTTCATGTGAACAAGATAGAAGACCCTATATCTAGTTTCATCCATCAGGGTTGCGATTTTAGGAGTTATACAAAGATCACAATGTATGATGGTCGTCATCATATAGATAGGCATTCAATGATGGGTCCACTAGTTGCATATGTGGGCGCGTATTTTGATCATTGTAGATGTTATTTTATCTTATGAGCTAAGTATGGGTATGCCTCCCTTAGCAAATAAACATGTCATGTTGTAAATGTATTGTAACAAATGAAGCTCACCAGTTGTCCTTGATCTCAACTTGTCACAAGGTAAAGCACTTCAGTCTTCAGTCAGCATCTCTGACCTTGCGCTTTAGGGGGCATTCTGTTATAGGACATTTTGTCACATCCGATCAGTGAGCCTCTTAATGGGATAAATCAACATCATATTTCCCCTTGTCACCATCTTGCACAAAGCCCTAAGCATGTTCCCTTCATCCCCAGAGTTTCAACCCTAAACTGCTTCATCTGAGCCATTTGAAGACCAACGCTCCATGTATGCCTAATCGGGTGTGATCACCTACAAGTTGATGCATTGTGGCCTTTGTTGATCACCGGCAGGGTGCTCCCCTTTGCACCTCTGTTGGTTCTAGAAATTCAGGATAATGATCAGGATTCTGAAAGCTTCCCCTTATAGGAGTTTCCAGAAGTTGTTTCAACTACTTACCTTGGATAAAACATTAGGATCCTATCCTTCCCTACTTTGGATTTTTCACCACTTATCCTTAGATCCTATCCCTCCATCAAAGGTGGAAATCAAACCCTAGATTGGTAATTGGATAAGAACTCCCAACTTACCCTACTTCTCTATATATTCCTAGCCCTCTATGTGGATGGGGGTTGGATTTTGGAGAGTGGTTTTGCTCTTATGTTGCTATAGTGAGTGGTAATCATACCATGCATTTAGGGTGATTGGAGGTGCATATTGTGACAAGGAAATGAAAAGTCAACAACTTAGAGGAGCTCTTCTACAAGATCAATTGCTACTTATGGTTGTAATCTCCTTCCATTTATATTAGTGAAAAGAATTCATTGTTTTCCTATATGTGATGTTATTATTTCATATATTTCAATGCCATGTTGAATCTCAAGGAAAATTTTAAATATGGAAATATATATTAAATTTTAGAAACCTTGGTGAATCTCGCTAGTTCATAATATCCAATATTTATAATGTTAGGTGATATTTTTGTGAAAATATTCAAATTTCTAATAATTTTATGTAGTCTCTATATATAATTTTGGTGATATTTAAGGTCAAATAATTTTACACCATAAAATTTGGGCGAATTATTTTTAGAAAAAATGGAAATTAGTGAATCTTTTTTTTAGAAAAACCATGGAAAATTAGCCCACTTGTGAATATTAGCCCCTAAAATTTTCCATGATGTTGATTTATTGAATGAAGTACTTAGATGATACTGCATAGATCTCGTAGTTTCTTAGCTTGTGTTATCTGACTGTGCAGGTTCTAATTTTGGCATTCAAATCTAGAATTGGAGCTTCCAAGCTAAAGAAGGAGCGAAGTGTGCAAAGGATTACAGGTAGGCCTCACTCCATCATCTATTTACTTTAAGGGAAAGCATTGTGTTCCTTATCTCTATGTTGTTCTGGGTTAGCCACCGACCTAAGGGAGATACTTTTGTCCGCAATCGTAAATCTCGTATAACATTGTGGGTAGATAAAGAGAATCAACTAAATAATTGAAGATTTATTTAGAATGTATGAAATGGACAAGATTTTCAAATTGGAATAATTTCTTCATTTGATTGAGTTTTCTCATAACAATGGTATTAGGCATCCTTGAATATGAGCCCATTTGAATCCTTGTATGATAGGAAATGCAACACACTAGTGAGTTGGGACAACTTCGTAGATAGAGAATTTCTTGGGTTGTAATTGCTCGAAAAAATGGAAAATATAAAGTAGAATTTAAAAGTTACACAAAAAAAGCAAAAGAATTATGTCAATAAATTAAGAACATATTAGGAATGAGTGGGAAAGAATTTTTTTTGAAACATGAAGGCTAAAAAGATCCCTAAAATTGGAAAACTACCCAAAATTGGCAGTGAGATATTGTGGGTCATTTGAAGTCCTTTAGAGAAGAGGCCTTGTTGCATACATGCTTGCATTACCAACATCCATTCAAATTCATATTGTGTTTCATGTGTATTTATTGAAAAAGTATGTGCATGATCTTAACCACATGATTGATTTCTTTTTGATCCAAGTGAAACATGAAGGATACTTTTAGGTTCAACTAGTCTGTATCTTGGACAAGAAAGAGTGCTTGTGAATTGAGCCATCAACCTGGTACGAGTCCAATGGACCCGTTACAATCCTAAAAATGCCACATGGGAAAACAAGGAGGCCATGTGGGAGGATTACCCATATCGTTTTGTGGATTTTGAATAAATACAGATGTACACTTGCATATAAATGTTTAAAGACTCCAATTTTATAGCTAGAAATTATGTGGTTACAACTCTAACACCTTTTGTCAAACATGTGTTGGAGCCCTAGAAAGGAAGTGAGACAACCCAAGGGATTGTAGTGTAAATAAGGAGGTTCCCTTCCTTAGGACATGTATGTTGAGAGGATTGAAAGTCAGTTGGTTAGGTTTTTTGTAAGAGTTATTAAACTGCAAAATTTTCATGTATTACAATTTAAAATTATGTATGTATACATGTGCACATATATCATAATGTGTACTGGGAATAATGAAAAAATAAGTAGGGATGGGAATGTAACACCCCATTCTTGATTCACATATTAAAAATGTATATTTATATATATAATGAATTCTTTAGATCCAAAGTGATGTAACTTTGTAAACATTGTACATTAAAAATTAATAAAATGAAATACATTATCAATTATAGATGAACAAGGCTAAAATCATGGAGGGTTGTGTTTCCGCAAGAGAGAGGGATAAAAGGGGGTCTAAGGGGAAATTCTCCATGCTTAATAATCCTAAACCATCTTTATAAATTATCTTTTCAATGAACCTTCTAATTCCCTTTTTTACTATTCCAAAACCCAATTATTACATGCATATAAGAGTTTGGTGGGAAAGTCATCTCACCCTATTATTGAAGCATGGGTTGAGTACAATAATTTTGGGGAATTACAAGAGTCAAACATCCATGGGAGAAAAGGAAATTTGAGTAAAGGAGAGAACAAATTTTATAATTAGGAGGAATTAATGAAAAACAATTATGGGTGCTTGATAAGGGTACGAAATTGTAGCATCTATTGAAGATAGCTTACTAGAGCCAAGAATTACATAAAGAATTAGGTTGTTATGCCTATAAGTGAAATATTTGTAGAAATTATGGTGCGAATTTGAAACTACTCATGAAGTTTTAATAAAAAACACAAGACACAAACCTACTCTACTACTCTGCGAAAGTAGTTCACAATTTAGAACAAAAAATTTAGACATGCAATAATAAATCACACACATGCAACAAATAATTTTCTTGGGGAAAGAAAACTGCTAAAAACCTAATGCCTGCTTGAATTAATCTGATGAATAGAGATGCATTAAAATTTCTTTTCCCAACAGAGAACAACCTGCAAGTGCATAACATATCTCTCTACTCACTGAGAATTTTTCCTCTACTTGAGCCATTATTAACTTGTGAAATTCCTAAGAAATTAAGCACCTATTATTTAGGATTTTTTCCAAAATGGACTGCATAATTCCTAAGGTTGATCATCTTACTACATGCAACACTTGTACACTCAAGACTAGTCTTGATTTATTAGTTAACTAGATGATCACTAAGTTTGACTGAAGTCCCACTACTTAACTGACTTTCCACTAGTTCCTCCAAAAGTTGACACTAATTTAACTGAAAACAACCTGAGATAACTAACCTTGATTGATACAAATTAACAATCACACATGCTTAATTGAACTCTAAGTCCTCCAACTCGATTTACTGAGTAAACTAGGTGACACAAGCCATGTCAGACAAGTTAACTGCATCCATGTTGTCTACTGATGTGGAAATTTGAATTTTCTCAATTTAATCAAGGCAAAATCAAATTGAGAATTTCTTGCTACATTTTTCAACACTCCCTCTCAGCAAGAAAGGGATTATCAACCACTTCTATCCTGCATCTATGGAACTCAAACTTCCCTCTTGAAAATGCCTTTGTCAAAATATCAACATCTTATTCCTTTGCCAAAATGTACTGCAATAACATTATCTACCTCTACACATGGTCCTGTAAATGGTGATACTGGAATCTATATGCTTGGATCGATCGTGAAAAACATGATTCTCATAGAGCTTGATGAAACTCTTATTATCACAATAGATCCCAGTTGTATCCATCATTTGATCAAACAATCCAAAAAGTATCTTTCTCATCTAAATTGCCTCACATGTTGCTTGACTTGCAATCATTTATTCTGCTTCTATCGAGTTGAAAACCACGAATCTTTTCTTCTTGTTATATCAAGAAATAAATACGGAACCAACATTGAAAATTCCACCTCATGTACTCTTTCAATCTAATGGACCCCTTGCCCAATCTGCCTCTATGAAGCCACACAGCTTCACTCCCTCTATTCATCTATACCATAGTCCAAACTGGGTAGTGCCTCTTAGGTACCATAAAACATGTTTAGATGCCTTCCAAAATAATTTGGTTGGCCTAACCATAGCTTGGCTCAGCTAGTTAACTACATAGCACATATCTAGTTGTGTGTTCATAAGATACATCAGCGAACCCACTAGCTACCGATAAATGGTAGCATCCATGTCCTCACCTGAAGTGGCATCCTGCTTTCTTCAGTTGGTCGATAGAAGTGTCTCCATGGGTTTGCAACTCTCCATGAGTAATATATGTAGTGTATCATTTGCATACTTTCCTCGAGAGACAAACAGCTCCACATCGCCTTACAATACTTCCAACCCAAGGAAGTAGCACATGAGACCCATGTACTTCATTTCAAACTCCCTTGCAAGGTCCTCCTTGCAAGATCGATCAACTGCTCATCACCAGTTAAAATCAAATCATCAACATATAAGACAATATGATAAATTTACCTTCTACCGAAATATGATAGAGGTTTGCATCTTCTTCACTTTTTGTGAATCCCAAACCAGTGAGATAGCTATTGGTCATGGTGTACCAAGTATGGGGTGCTTGTTTGAAACCGTACAAATCTCACTTGAGTCTGCACACATGAGACTCTTGATAAAAAGTCTCAATGCCTTCTGGTTGCTCGATGTCCACCACCTCCTCAATAACTACATTGAGGAATGTTGTTTTTACATTCATCTAGTGGATCTTTGTTATGAAACCAGCTCAAGAAAAGATAGAAAAGATAGATCAACGACTTAGAATTCAGCCTCTTCGAGGGGGCAACCTCCTTTACATTACATAAATAAACAATTCTTCGATGATACAAATGAAAAGACCTCCTTTCTATATATAGGAGTCTAAGGGCTCACAACATAACCAGAGCCGACATAACAATAATAATGTAAGGGCACAATAATAATAATAGTGGGCTTCTATGGGGCACAATAGTAACAATATGGGCACTACATGGGTACATCAATATAATAAGTGGGTTGTACTAATAACAATAAGGGGTTACACTAGTAGTATAGGGGCCTAACATGCCCCTCTCCTTCAAAAAGCGTTGTCCTCAACGCTTGAGTAGTTCTTGATGCTTCTGTATAAAATTCTTGTCCTCCCATGTGGAATCTTTTGCTGGTAAGTACTTCCACCTGCTGAGATACGTTGAAATTGATTGATTTCTTAGTTGCTCCATATGAGGATTCGGTGCATCCTGTAGCCTGACTCTAGAAGTAGCATCTGCATCTGCCAGGCGTGCATTTTGTGATTGTATCCATGCCTGCACTGTGGCATCATCTCGTTTTATAGATGGCCCTGCTGATGAAACTGATGAATGCACCAACACTGGGGTATTTGCAGACAGATTAAAACCTCTTTGATGTAATGCTAGCATCTTGCCGTGCAGTAAATTAGCTAAACCATTTAAGTCCTGCTTAGCATGTTCTTGACTACTTGCGACTTGATGTCCCTGCAAAACTCTCGATCCAGCTTGATAGTTGCATAGAGAAGAGCTTACTGTGGTGACTGCAATATTTGTACCAGGAGAACTACACCCACGTTTTGATGCATCACTTGCTTTTCTGGAAACACCACGCGCATCCCTGTCATTTGTCATATTTTCAGATTTCCTTACCTGAAGACTGGTAATGGACCTTGAACCATCAGCCTGCTTTAATGAGGCCCCATGCATGAGTGTGCTATTTCTTGAGACCATTTCAAGTAATCTGGACTGTGTTACTTCTGAACCAAATTTTGTACCTTCAAGGGCTAGGTCACTGGATGTGGTAACAGTTAAACTTGACCTTATGGAGCCTTGTTTTACTTCTGGAGAAGGCAAACTAGCTCTTCCATCACCACTAGAATTTAATGTGCCATGCCCAATCACTTCAGATTGAGGATTACGAATAGATTGGCAATTATTTATCCCTTGACATATTGCAGAATTTGAAACCAACTGTCTTGCTGACAAAGCCGCTGTAGCTGATGTAACAGTCCTGCCTTCAGAAATTAAGTTCTTTGGAAGCCCTTCATCTCTTAGTCTGGGATTATCTTCAGCGTTATTTGATTTAATCTTGGTTTCACCTGGAACAATTGGCGAGGTAGTGGAAGAGGACACTGATGCCACAGATATTCTTTCATGTGACAATAAAGCACGAGGAGGAGCCTCATAATCACCGACCCATCCAAGGCCAAATGAGACACCTGGGGGCAGAGCTCTCCTTATCTTCTGAGCTGCAATCTTCCAGGCAATTGGATCAAGGTTTGCAGCAAACCAAGCAAGACTTCTTGCATAAGCATGCTCTGACCGAATTCCAACAGGGATTAGCTGCTTTGACTCCCCATCTAGAATAGTAAGTATTGAGTCATTTCCATTCTCTAGTTGGTTAAATGGCCTGTAAGTAGCACGATGGTTTTCTTCCAACTGCAGTGGCCGCCTTCCATTTCTCCAAACCGGTTGCTTAAGAGCAGACACTGAATGTTCTTTTGCTTTCTCAGAATTGCTTTCAGCCAAGAATCCCATACCATCTAAATTTCTAAATAGATTTCCAGGCTTTTCAGCCTTCCATATCTTGGTGCTATCCTTTTTCTTCTTGATATGTCCTTCTATCTCTAGAGTTTTAGGAGTGTTAATTTTTTCCAATCCTTTACAAGATATGGTCGGATTCATTTCTTGATGCTCAATGTGATCTTTCACTTCTTGAACATTTTTCTTCTTGA